>SNQN01002466.1:55778-73910 GCA_008642245.1 Bassia scoparia | reverse complement strand
GCTAACGGCCTACATGTTGTTTAATCCCAAAACCTAGCGGCCACTTCTTGACTCGCACCGACACTAACCCAAACAACACAATAAATAAGTCAAAGTCAAACTAATACGACGAACTGGATCTGTCATTCCCGTTCATAAATGGGTTCGAGTTTGTGGATAGGTAAAACCAAAACCTCACAATATTTGGTTTTAAATGATTTATGTTTCTAGATATTACAGCTAACTAATTTTCTACAAGTACTTTATGTTTTCGCAAGAGTGGACATTGGTCCATTGACCATAATGACCATTAATAACCAATTTTTCATTGGTCGTTAGATTCTTATTATTTAGGTGTGGGTTAAAATAATGTTATTTTAATATAAAAATTCAACATTAAATTGTAAATGGGGATTGGTAAGCAAATCATCAAGTCGGACGCCCACTGATTGTAAGGTTGAGTTGAGCTGAAAATCCGTTTAAAGCTTAGAGTATATCAAAACTGGTCCGGCTCGGCACCGAAAATTAAAGGGCATTGGCTGCTTTTTGGGCCGAAAAGGCATTGGTCATTGAAGTCAGGCTCGGAAAATTCTGGACAGGCTATTGGTTACCCGTTTAAGCCTGGAGTTCGGTGTGGTCCGGCCCGGTTTTTTTGAATTAAAAATAAATTTTTAAAAACAAACATAATCTAAAAAAGACTAAAAGTTGAAACACAAATAAGCTAGTTGGAGTGTATCTATATTATATATATATAATATATATCATATAAAATATATATATATATATATATATATATATAAATATATATTATATATATATATATATATATATATATATATTATATATATATACTATATAGGTTGGCATCCAATGAGAAGAAACCCTTAAAATGAGAAGGGCTGAGAAGCAATCTTGGCCCTGACTTAAGTGACGGCTAGGATGTGCCATAATTTCTTATAGTGAGATGTGCACGAATTTGCCTATGAATGTGCATTTTTTATGAATATGCACATTTATGTATACCAAATATTGCACATCATTGCTGATAAAATATGCCACATTTACTTTTTTGGTGAAATAAATCTGACCTTCATTCAAACATCCAAACCCATCAAGATGCTTCTCACGCTTCTCATTTTAAGGTTCTTCTCATTTGATCCTTAAATCTATCCTATCTATATATATATATATAATACTAATATACTATATATATATATATATAATAATATATATATATATATTGAATACTATCAATATAAGGCTCATAAGCGTTATTAGGCTTTACTATATGAGTGACTTAGGTGTGCTTAGGTAGTTAGTTTAGTTCACTTAATTAGGGTACTTAGTTAATTATTATAATAAGTGTATTATGTATTGATTTATTCTTTTATGTATTTAGTGTTGTAATATGAATGATACAGTTTATACATTTCAGAATTGATGGTGAGATACACAAAATTTCCATTTTTAGCAAATTGTTCTTCGGGCCCTGAAAACCCATCAGGCTTCCGATATGCGGTGGGTTTTGTACAGAACTGTCTAGGCATCGAAATGAAGACTCGGCCCGAATTCAAGTCGGACCAAATAGCCAAGACTCCTGATCATCGAACCGCGACCCATACTCAGTCACTTTAAGCTTAACATGAGTTCAATAGCGTCGTTTTTGACCCATAATTTACAATGGGTCAATTTGAACGAAATTCTGATCGGACCGCCCATCGTCAAATCTATCAATTCCCCTGTTGTTGAGATTGATAGTAAGTTCTTTCTTTTTTTTTTTTGTCGAGAATTGCATCTAGTTATATTTTTTTTTTATGTTCAGGGGTCTTCTTTTTTCTCAGCCAGTAAAAATGAGTTCTTTGGTAAAAGATCTATTGTTGGACCTATCATTGTCCTTTACTGCATATCACATTTATTTATGGCAAAAGTCTAGGACATTGGGTGCAAAATAAATTTATTATGCATCACATTAGAGTGATTCCAGTACCATTTGATTATATAGTAACCTTCCTTGATCAAGATATGTATATGACCCTATTATTTATCGCTATATTGATGTAATGTAAAAACCGAAAGAGTAGATAGAATACTTCCAGTTTGTATTTGAATTGCTGGGCCCATAATTACTGGTGTAACTGATAATTAATGGGCTGTTAACTTAGTTTTGTAAATTGGGCTTCAACGAAAGGCCCGACAAAGTATCTGTGCCAATAGGCTATGAATATTTTTCGACTCATTCTCTAGAATAAATGTATCTAGTCCAAAGCCCATCATGTATTTCACATATGTGTAACATGTGATGACTATCAAATTACTCCATCCTCTTTCACTAAATTTTTGCCACTTTTAGGGAGTATCAAGTCTTCGATTTCCATATTTTCTTATACTCGAAAAACGAAGACGAATTAATTGTGGTTTCTGAAGGAATTTAATTTTTATACATTACTTTATAGACAACTTATTAACCATATAATACTTCGATTTTTTTGACTGCGGAACACCACTTCGTGTCAACTTTGTGGAACATCGAACAATGGCTATAATCATATTCTCGGAACAACATTTCCCATTCACGAGTTGTCGGTTCTGTAGCACGAGTCGAAGATCCTAACTATAGCGACAAAAAATCGTTCGAGGGTTAGCATATCAATGAACAATTTGCGACTAGTTCGCAAAGGCAGCTTGATTTAGAAGCTTTAGTAATGCCTCATTTTACAATACATGTCAGCTGTTTTTTAATGATGCCAATTTAGTATTCTTGATCAGTTGAGTATGTGAGATCTCATTGAATCGTCAATTGATTTGTGTAGTGCTTTCTAAACTAAATGAAATTTATCTAAAAATAATTTCAAGTAAACATATGCATATTTTCATTGTAAAAACTAGATTAGATAAACCCTTGGAAACAAGAGAGGAAGATATATGTCATTTCAATTTATAAAAATCACTCACAATAATCAAGGAGACAAGTACTCCACTTTACTCACCAGAGTAAAATACCCCCACTACCCTTATACTGTGTAGTCCAAATTAATAATGCTAGCTGGATTCCAACTTCTGAGTTATCATAATTAATTTCACTTCCTCTTCTATTCATATTGATGCGTAACTATCAAGTTAATACCGATACCGCGAACCATAAACACCAACACTATAGCGAGTGTCCACATATGAATATTATCGTACTTCGTCATTCATACATAACAGCTAACACGAGCCTTCCTCGGTAGCATGTTAGAATAAGGAAAACTAAAAAGTAGAAAATGCTAAATGAATATATATACATTATTACACGCTCTCGTTGACTGTGTAAATTTGACATAAATTCCAAAATATTATATTTTTATAGAAAGGGAGTAATTACTTTATCTAGCGCCCTGGACGCTCCGTAGCAATAGCCACAGAATTGATATGTTTTTGCTCCCCCCTAGGCCCTAGTGCGCTTTACTAATCAAGGATGCCCTGCTGCCAAACACAATGAGAAAACTTTGATGATTTTGCCTAAAGAATCTCATCTTCACCTCTTTAGCCCTCATCGCCCCACATTTTCGGTATGCAATTAGTAAAGTTTCTCTTGGTTAGCTCCTCCTTTCATTCATTCATTCATTCATTCATTCATCTCATCCAAAAGTCATTACTTCAATTACTTCATACAGGACAAAAAGTCTTACCTTTTTTTTTTTAGTTGGTTTTTTCTTCTCCCCATATCCAATGAATTGAATCAAAGTTATCAAACAATTCATGCACATTTACCTTGCAGAAGGTTGATTTATAGTTCATCTTTCAAAATCAGCAAAGATTCAAATCTTTTTCTTTTCTTTTACTCTATTTATTTTCTTCTCACGGATTTTGAAGTCAACTTTCAACAATTATCTCTCACACACCACCACTCATACACCCACTTCCCCACCAAAAAATCACATCTTTCTTCTTCATCATTTCACCTGAATCAACAAATTAATACCCAACAACTAACTTCTTCAAATCATCAATAAAGTAATCAGTCTTTTTTAAACTTTTAATTAATTCTTCCTAACTTCAACTGCATTAGATTTGGGAAAAACTTCCACCAATAGCAATCAACAAACAATGTTAGCAGAAGCAACAGCATCAACTACAACAATAACATGGAATTTTGGAGCAAACCAAAAAACCCAAATCCAAAAAAAGGCAAAAAATGGTTTTCTTTCCCTTTACTTCCCTCTTCCTTAGTTTACTCTCACTCTTCACTTCCTACAATTTTCAACCCCGTTTTTCAAAACCCTCAAAAATCCACAAAACCCAGAATTTGTGAATCAAATTTGAAGATTTCACCCCACTCTCAAAAAACCCACTTCCTTTTCCAAAATTGCTTACTGATCTTCGGCCTCAAGAGGTGATGGTGAGAGCTTTGAAAAAGAACTTTGAAAAGCACTTTACCATCCTTTGAATCAATACTGCATTCACTTTGGATTGTAGAAGCTCCTCCTGATGAAAACTGATTTATTGATCTTCTTGTGTGGCAAAAGAAAGCATTTTTAGAGATGTTGGATGTCAGAGTTGTTGCAAGTAGTATTGGTCACTTACAGGGGCCCCCACCTTCATGGTCAGTAAAGTATCTTCATGCTATGGCTATTTGGTTGAAGGAACACGTGGTGAATTGATGTCACATCAATCAACTGATGCTTCTGACTATCACTCTAGCACTTACCCAAAATGTAAGTATTAGTGACTTCATTTCTATTTTGGATTTTCTTCAGGTGAACATTTTGATATTTGTGCTAATTTTGATTATATTTCAGCTGTGTTGTGCAAAATATGAAATGTTTTTTTAGCTTGTGGGTTCAGTAATTCTGTTTTTAAGTTTTCTGATCCAAAAAGAGTTATGTTTTTAGTGTGTTAAGTCCGTTACAATTCATTAGTTTGAGCCTAAATTGAATTGATGATTATCTTTGAATCTATATTATTCAAAATGTTATAATGTGATGTTATGTGATCTATGAAGCCTAATCAATTAATCTTTAGTGTTAATAAAATTTTAACTCTTCTTCTTAGATAGTGTGCTAAATTGAAGATAGAAGTATGAAATATGTAGCGCAATTTAGACTTTAAGGAAAATTAAAGTAGTGTTAATGAAATTGTATGTAGTATAGATTTGGAATTTATCTCGTTGTTGATCTTTTAATGGACTTGATCATGATCTTTCATTAGGCAGTTATTTCTCAAATATCTTGTTGCCAAATTGCATTTCGAATCGATAGAATTTGAGAATTTTGTTATCATATTTGGTGGGTTTCTTTTAAGTATAAATGTACTACTGTGTAATCTTCAGTTCCACTCTTGCCTGATCACTTTATTCCAACTTTAAAGTAGGTTTCTTTCTAAAAGCTCAGTTATGTTAGTGAGGATTGTCACCAGTCATTATTAAAATGGTTTCTGTGAACAAGCATCTATAAATCATATCTTCCTTTATTAAGATGATCTGCTTTTACAGTAGCTTTGGTAGTAGTAACACTCATCTTGTTTCCTAACTTTCCAACTGAGAATTGTAGTTGCGACTACACCAATCACAGTAATCAAAATGAGTGAAATGGTTTTGTCAAGAAGCAGTATTAAAGACGCGGAGTTTCCTTTTAAGATAGCAGCTTAGTTAACCAGAACTGATAGGTTGACTCTGCATCGTCTTCATGGCCTCATATGTCCATTGAGTAAATGTAAATTTTGTTTACCGTTGCAACGGAATACGCAACATGGCAGTACAACGAAATAATGATGTCTAAAACTCTTCGATGCAGTCAAGTTTTGTATTGCGAATGTCATTGAAAAATAGCTTGAATTCTAAACATTCTAACTTCTGAATGTAACAATAAGAACACCAGTGGCATTCAGTTTATCAGAGACGACAAGCGACAACTTGTTGGCTCTTGCAACAATAGCATAGAGCACATGGTTGCATGACGATTGATGTGTGGGACTGTGTGCACTGCGTAGGATTAACTTCTTGTACATTAGTTCAACTTTCAGCTCCCCTATGACATATTTTTTGTCCCTTTAATAATCTTTTCATCTTTGTCTGCAACACGATTCTGCTCTGCATGTATTATCAACCATACCAAGAGAAACTTAATTTATTGAGCATACTAGTGACATTGGATGAAGAGTAATGTGGCTCATCTTTCTTTCATGTGATTCAATCCCACATCTTCTAAGCCTGAGGCCCTGAGTGAAAATATCACTCTCTTCTTATGATTGTCCATGATGTACTTGCGCGAAGCAGAACCCGAGTAGATAATCTATGGGTACGTCTGCGGGATTTGTTCAGCACATTCTAAATCATGATGTCTTTTGGGTCCCTGAACAAGAGAGCATTCGTCATCAGCATACAACGATTATTACACAGACGTAAAGTATATACTGAAGCGGACTCTGAGATCGTGAGAGCTGAGAGCATACCAAGGAAGATAAGTGTGATTGATAGTGACGATCATTAAGGAGAGACAGTGTATTGAAGAAAGTTTTCAATTTGGTTTCTGTAATCAGGTTCTGCTTGGATGATGCTTCTCTGCCTTGTGGTATCTCGTCTTTTGTTGAGATACTCCAGATAGTTTATATGAGTTGGAATCGCCAACGATAGTTATTGACTTTCTCTCGCCTGAAGGTATTTCATACGTCGTCATCTGTAATGGATTGAGGCAGTTATAAAACACTAGCGATGTTAACACGACGTTTACCCTTCCATTTCATTTCAACATTGGAATATGATCCTCTCTGATGTCAACACCTCTCATTTCTGAGACAGTCAGATTTTGTAAGAAAATGGTTAAGTGTACTAAGCATCGCCCTTTGCAAGGAAATTTGGGGAGAAAAGAATCCGTGAATGGATAAAGATTGACTTTGAGCTTTTTGGTGTCGCGAATGCTGATCGGTTTGCGGTGCTGTGAAGGTTGAAAGAGAAAGTGCGAAAGGGTTACGAGTTGGCTCCTTCACTCATAGAGTGGTTAAGAAGAACACATCAACTTAACACAGGTGCCTGGTGCCTGAATAGGACTCAAAACGTCCTCATCTCAAAAACTATTGTCCTAGCAGCAAATTTCCATCCAAAACAAGTGCACCTCCACATTCCCATTCATGAATTCCAGTCTTACCAATTACACGAATTTTTCTTAGCTCAAATGATCTCAGGAAGAGACGAAAATAATGAAAGAACTACGCGACTACATGTTGTGGGGATAATAGCGAAAATATATAGTGCTGTGAGAGAGATACTGGTCGATTACTTTCCCGTTTCACGTTTCTAGTTAGGAATCAAAACTGAGATTCGTCTCGCAACGTCATAAGATCGATTACCGGCGTTTGTATAGTGGCTAGCTAAAGGGCATAGTGGATCACTCTGTCTGATAACTTTTTTCCATACTTACAGTAATAAATATATTGATGTTAGACATATGATCTGATTTGCTTAGTTCATACTTATTGTAAAAATAAATGCTTGAATAGATAATAGAAGATCACAATTAATGACTTATGTTTAAGCTACAAAAGAAGGAAACACACATTGTCAGTTTGTCAATATGGAATATGATGACTGGGATGTAACAAACTATTAAATCATCATCAATCATGTAGACAGTTGAATGCCAAGCCAAAGACTACAGGTAAAACAACCATTTTGTCGTGTACTTCTGTGAAGTAGGGCACAGTAGCAATCAAACAAACACTCCATAACCATTTACCACATATATTGAAGCATTGTATGCCAGTACCATGATGTTGTGTCGCCACTATACAACTAGTCATCTGAGCAGCATAATAACAAAGTCAACACTTTGCAAGGAATGTCAAGCCTTGTTCAACATTCCTCTCTGCAAAAAAAAATAAAAAATAAAATAAAATAAAATAATAATAATAATATAAATAATAATAATAATAATAATAATAAATAAATACAATAAATAAATAATCCACCTTTTCAACTGGAACCCAATTCTCCTTTCCTAGATAGTGTCCAAGCTTGGAAATGATGTTTATATCTTATCTTGTTCCAATAATGGTTCCTGCCACTTTCTTTACACGTTTTGATCAATAACATCATACAAGTTATATATCTTGAGTTTTATAATAGTTAAAAATGTATAAAAATTAGATATAATAAAGTATCATCACTTAAGAAAATCAAACACAGATCCAACTTAACTTATTTTTTTCATTATACAATCATTAACAACACATTTAGAAGATTCTCAATAACTTGTGTAAAGAACGGAGGAAGTTTTAGCATTTGCCTTGGTTCTAGTTGCCTTTTGCTAGGAACTGTGCTATGTTGTATTCTTTCTGCAAGCTTAATAAAAGAGTTCTGTACATTGCTTTAAAAAAAAAAAAAAAAAACTTGACCCAACTTGACGTCACCCTGACATTACGATGAAAATGTATCGGTCTTAGACTTTATCTCGAACATTTGTGAATAAAAGCAAATCTCTTACTCCGTATATACATTGTGTGATAGTGAAGTAGATATAGAGTTTTTAGAAAAATCTAATTGCAAAAATGGTTTTTTTTATAATTATATATATACTTCGTATTATTCATATATATCACTTAGTTTTTTATATGCACGCGATCCGGTGCATTTGACAATTTTAATCACTAATATAATGTTGAAATAATCTAATATTATTCTTCGCAAAAAGTTAATCACAAATACATTCAAATAATTAAAAACAAAAATAAAATAAAGATAGAAAGAATGCTAAAGAAAATGGAAGTTTATGGAAAACGAACAAAAACAAACAAACGTCACATTAAAAAATATACACAGAAATGCATGCAAAATTGATTGTAAACTAACAATCATAATATTCCGTAATACGTATATAGGATGATGATGATGATGATGATGATGATGCATGATGAGTGATGATCGATGATGACGATGAATGATGTATGAATAATAATAATAATAATAATAATAATAATAATATGCGCTTGTACTGTACCATACTGTACATACATAACACATTCATACATCTTTGAATCACCGCATAGAAAGTAGCCACATCGTACAGACCGCGCTGTAAAAATGAATTTTTATACTGACAAAAATGATACAACATTTGACTAATACTAACACACGCAGATGGATACTAAAGAATAAACTAAACAGTCAACTTGATCATGAGAAGTTTTTAAGTAAGATATATGAAGTTGTTCAATAAAGAAGATCTGAAGCGATTGTTATTATAGCTTACAAACCTACTAAAATGGAGAAGAGATATAAGAAAAGAACGAGATAAATTTAGGAGTACTCTCATACGGTAGCTATATAAGATGAGAATTGGGGTGGTTTTATTAATGACACTCACATAGTAGTGAGAAAGTAAGATATGAGTAGTATGACTATGCTATATAGAAAACTTATATCAAATTCATTGATATATGATGAGAAAACTGACATACAATAGATATTCTTCAATTAATGATAAATGTATTTATGGGATAATGTGAATTGATAAGGAATTGACTTGATGTAATTGATTGAATCCAATCAAGAATGCTAATTAATAGAACATTGATCAGTATAGGTTTGACCCAACATTAACTAAATCATTATCGCAGATTAATTGATTAGAATTAGTTGATAAAATGTCAATATTAAACCTTCTCTTTATGAAAAATTAAAATGAATAGATGACATTTTGATGCTGGACGCATGTATCAATGAATTGATTGACAATTGTAATAACTAATGCATAGAAAGGGGTACGGTATGCGTAACAAATCATTTGATGCAGGAATTAGTAATAAACAATGCATAGAAAGGTATAAATGACATTTTGATGGTGGACACCATTGCTCCCCCTGTTCATCTTATAAATGAGACTTCATAAAACCATATGTATCTACTTAATTAACTATTTGGGATTCCACTTCAAGTTAAGTTTTTTGTTTAAGACATAATATTTGAAGACAACTGACAAGGTGTAAGGAATTAATCCTCATCGGTTCTTTTCTTTCCTACTACGGACAAGACATCAGACTAGCATATTAAGTCTCTAGAGGTGTAATTAAAACGATCTTCAAAGCATTTCATTGCCAACCACACTCTGAAGAATGCGCCTAAGACAACCCGAATCATTAGGCTTGGATAGTCTGGTGACATGGACATGACATGTCCTCTGTTTAGCAAAATTACAACACAAACACACAACACATGTTTCAAACAAAGTTGTTACAGATAGTTGAGTTACTTGAGTACAAGCTCAACACACATTTCAATCATCTGCTAATTTAAACTATAGTCTTGCCAACATTGCGGCACAGAACAGACCCACAAAGGCGAGGGGATTGCTGTCAACGCCGTAAGAGAAGTCCTCGAGCACTCCATCTGACCATTCCTGAAGGTATTTGGATGTTGTTGAGAAAAACTCAGTGAAATTCTGATCATCCAGTGACTCAGCCGCTAAAAACCTTGCAATCTGATGCTCTTATAAATGAATGTTAATCATGTCAGGAACAGCTTGGCCTTTCTTAGGATCGGTGTACTGAATTACACCGCAACAACCACCCTGCCAAAAAGGGTTCATGTTTGCAACAGCTGCTTCTTGCATCTTTCCTCCCACATTATCGAAAATATATGTCTATTCCTTCTGGAAAGCACGCTGCGTAAATTAATTAGCAAACTACATTAGACTCCTTACAGTCCTGCATAACATCATTGGCTTTGTATCGTGCTTTGTAGAGGTTGATTGTCAGCAATGGCAAACGAATTGAAGTTCGAAAAAACAAGGTTAAGATCGATCGCTTGATAATGACCTTTAATAAGCGCAAGTTTAGATGCACTCTCTTCATTATAATTTGAATGCCTCATCATCCCGAGTTTTTCCTTCAGCAAAGCAGACCTGTATGTGTATCAAGTAGAATGTAATTTACATCACACAAACTTGTTAGTAAATCACGTAAACAGGTAAAAATTGGTGTTATTACAGTGACAGAAAAATTTTGTAGTGGACGAGCAAAACACTACATACCTTTGTTGAGGTTCCAGCACAGAACCAACAACATAGCAACATAGTAGCTTGGCGTATTGACCTACTAATATCCACAGATCCTGCAGCAGCTGATACAAACACTTCTCTCCCTTCTTGCCATTCCCACTTTGAAAAATCCACCATATGCTGTAAGTCCACCTATCCTCTAACAATGCAAAACACCAATCATCGTAATATAAGACAACAGTGAATCAAAATTATAGCAATAGCCAACGATAAATTACTCAATGATATAAGTCAAGGGAGCTATTAGAGTAATTATCCTCTACCCTTTTTACCTAATGGTTTTCTGTTAGAGTTTGTTACATTCTGTAACAAAACTTCAGCAGCTTCTAGTTGTTATCTAGCATTATGATACTTGTTATACTGCCATATCTTGTAATTAGAGATGATAATGATAATTCTTTCTCCTCACTAAATTCTTCTCTCGTTCATTCTTTCTGTTCTTGTACTTTCATTGAATAGATGAACAACTTCATCATCTTCCTCTGCAGATTGTTGATCTTATCATGGTATCAGGCCAGATGATCATTTTTTTTAGCTTCCGCGTTCTTTAATTTCTTTCTAAATCTCTCTTTTCTCAATTTTTTGCTGTTCTTTGCGTTTATCCTCTGTTTCTCGATTTTTTTCTTTCAACAATGGCGTCAGAAGAATCTAATCCGATCGACATACTACGAACAATCAGAATCAACAAAATTCTTCAAATAATTTGTTCTGAATTTTCGATGATCCTTATTTTCTCTCTTCGGCTCATACTGCTTGACTTCCATTGTTACTCTGGTTTTCACTGGTTGCTAACTATGTGGAATTGGAGTCGTGCTGTGAAGATGGCGTTGTATGCTCGAAACAAGGAAGGTTTCATTGATGAATCTCTTGCCACAACCTTCTCCTGAGTCTCGTGATCTCAAGAAATGGATCAGGAATGATTATATTGTTCATGACTTGGATTGTCAATTCTATGGCAAATCCATTGCTGAATCATTCATGTTCGTTGATTCAGCTGCCTCAATTGTGGAAGGAAGTTCAAGAGAGGTATGGTCAAAGTAACCATGCCTCAATTGTTTGATTTACATAGTCTGCTTCGTTTCTTGATCAAAATATTCTTCTGTACTTGAGTACTATAAAACAAGAAGAAGAGGCTTTGGATGAAATTCAGGCTTTGGAAGGAGTATCCTCTCTGTGTGATGGTGGTGGCTTTGGATGATTTTCTTGTGGTATTTTGCAAAAATTTTTGATGTTTGGCAACAGGATGAAGCTCATTCAATTTTTGTCAGGCATCAATCCTTCTATGATCAGGTCAAAACTAATATTCTAAGTTCTGATCCTGTTCCTAATGTGAATAAAAGCCTATCAATACTTCTTCAAGTGAAAGGCAGAAGCAGAATTCTCACTTCTCATTCATCAGTCTAATGAGATTAGTGCTCTTTGTTGTTAAGGCTAATTCTGGATATCAAAGAAGGAGTTCAAGAAGCTCGAATTGACAAGTTTTGCTGAGCATTGTAAAGGCAAGAATCATTCCATTGATCAGTGCTTTTAAGCTTGCTTGGTATATCCAGAATGGTATGGAAATAAGAAGCAGGCTGGCAAAGAGTTCAGAAGTCATCTGCAAATAATTGGCACTGATAATGCTGGTATCTCTGGACCTGCTCCCTCTCATGCTTCTTCTGCCCTCTCATGCTTCTCCTTCATCTTCCAATGCATCTTATGATCCTAAGATGGTTACTGCTGTATGCAAGGAAGTTATGAAGTGTATGCAACAACAATCTTCTTCAGTTTCTGCTTCTGATCCTATCACCGCATCTTATGCAAATGTGCATTTTGCAGGTAATGGTTTCAGCTTCTAATGTTCTTTCTTCTTCTAATTCTATCTCTCCTTCTTCTTGGATCATGGGATACAGGTGCATCTGAACAATATGTGTTCTAATCTTCTTCCTTGTTTACTACTTTGCTTCCTGTTCAATCTCCCTTGTTTGTGACTTTGCCTAATGGCTCACATGTTCAAGTTGTTTTTTCTAGTTCTGTTCAAGCTTTGTTCTACTATTCTTTTACCTCAGTCCTGTATGTTCCTTCATATTCTCATAACCTGTTGTCTGTTGCAAATTAGTGACACAAACAAATTAGTGCCACATTTTCTGATCATTCATGCTTGTTTCAGGACCCTACAACTGAACAAGTAGTTGCTACTGCTTTCAGACACTCAGGCTTATATTCATTTTTGTTCTATTCAAAACACCTCAATGTAATACAGTTTCCTCTTCTGTATCTACTTCTTGTAATGATGTTTCCTGCCTTAAATCTGTACTTCGGTTGATTTAAGCCTTTCCATGCTAGATTGGGACATATTAGTCCTTCTTTTATGCAGCATGTGAAGAATGTAATGTTCATAAATAAAGATTCTTTTCATTGTGAACCATGTGTGTTTGGCAAACATCATAAACTCCTTTTCCTTTATTTGATTCTCATGCTTCTTCAATCTTTGATTTGATTCACATTGATTATGGGGCCATATAGAACTTCTTGCATCTCAGGTGCAACATATTTTTCTTACTATTCTAGATGATTACTCTAGAACTACTTGGACACACTTGGTTCATTCTAAGGATCAAGTTTCCTCTATTAATTGCTGTGTTTTTCTGGCCTTATGGTTCATCTCAGTTTGGTACTCAAGTAAGGTGATTAGAAGTGTGGACAATGGCACAGAGATTATTAAGGGATTCTTGTCTCAATTGTTTGTCACAAAAGGCATTGTTCCAACAAAGGAGTTTACCTGGAGCCCCTCAACAGAATGGAAGGGTGGAAAGGAAGCATAAGCATTTGTAGAAGTTGCTAGGGGGCATTGGAGGTTTCATGGCTAATCTTCCTGTAAAATTTTGGGGGGATTGCTTACTTGCTGCTACATATTTGATAAATCTCATGCCTTCATCTGTTTTACATTGGACAAACTCCATATGCAGATGTGCTTGGAAAACCTCGCTGACTATTCACATCTTAAAGTGATTGATGCCCTTTGTATCCTGCTATCAGAAACCCTTGCATAGAATAATTGCTGCAAGTGCTAGAAAATGTGATTTTTCTAGGATATCCATAATGCACAAAAAGGGTATATAAGCTTATGATTCTTGATTGTTGCAGCAAAGTTGTCTTGAGCAGAGATGATGTCATTTTTTATGAGGATATTTTTCCTTCAAGCATGATTCCTTCTTCTCCTTCTGATAACAATCAAGGTCATTCCATTTTTCCTTCTCCTCCCTGTTGAATACTTAGTATGATCCTCCTATTTTTAATATTCCACCTTTCAGTCTCCATATGCCACAGTCTACTTCAAATACATCATCATATAACCTGCATCCTGCCATTCCCCTGAAAGTTTTCCAAATTCTCATTCTTCAGTTTCTAATTCTTTACCTAATTCTTCACAAAGTCCTTCTGATAATTCATCTTCCTTCTACAGTTTCTTCAACTCAACCTCCCTATTCTTAGGAAATCTACTAGAGCACCTAAATTTCCTTCAACAATTTTCTGATTTCATTACCAAGCTCCTGTTATTAACCTTTATTCCACACTTCATGATTCCTCTTCTTCCAGTGGTTTCCTTCAATGTCTATACTTGCTTTCATCCTTAAAGCATCTTTCTTCAACTGACCTTGATTCTTTATCTTCTATGCTTTCTGTTCATGACGCGGCCTACTTCTTATGATAAGGCAAAGAATATGACTCCAAGATGGGTGGTGCTATGTCTCAGGAGTTACAGGCATTAGAAAATAATCAAACTTGGGAATTAACTTCACTTCCTGAGGGTGCTTCTGCACAAGATGGAGTCAAAATGGGTATATAAAGTCCAAATTAAGCCTGATGGCAGTGTTGAGAGATGCAAGGCTAGGTTGGTTGCAAGGGGAGTACAAATCGAGAATCGAGACCACGACAGCAAAATTAACACCACTACTTTAGTACAGTGCACGATAATTCGGTGCTGAGAGCACCTACCTCTAAATTTGGAACCACATAGTAGCTGCTATCTTATAAGATGCGAGGAGGTGTGTGCAGTCGGACGTCGGTTGACATCAAACAATGCTTTCCTCTCATGGGTTATTATTGAGGATATCTACATGTTCCTCCTCCTAGTATTACTAAGCATCTCCAGGTCAAAGTATGCAAAACTTAAAGGTCCTTTATGGTTGAAACAAGCATCAGGCAGTGGAATATTGACTGAAAAGATTTCTCACTCAATACTTGGTTTTGTTCAATCATAAACAAATTTCTCCATGTTTACCAAGACAACTAGGACAAGGATTTTTACAGTTATTGTTGCATATGTGATGATTGTTTGATTTCTGGCTAAAGACAATCATTGATGATGTCAATGCTATAGACTCAACACAACTTTCACAACAAGGATGGGATCCTTAAAGTTTTTCCTGGCTATTGAAGTTTCAAGGTCTACTGATGCAACTCTAATCAAAGAAAATACATTCTTATTTTTGAAGGATACTAACATGGGAATTGTAAAATTGCTCCATTTCCAATTACCAAAAGGATTAAAGCTGAGCACTATTGAGGGTGATTTGTTAGCTGAGCCTGAAGTTTATAGGAGATTTATTGGAAAGCTTTTGTATCTAAACATGACAAACCTGACATACTCTTATGCGTTCAACAGTTGAGCCAATTTTTGGCTGCTCCCAGATCTCCTCACGCGCTCGTGCAGCATTACATGTCCTCAAATACCTTAAAGGCACACTCAATGCAGGGTTATTTTATCCTTCTGCAAACAACCTTTGCTCTAACTGCATATAGTGATGCAGATTGGGGAACTTGTTGCTTTTTTCAGGCAAGTCTCTTACTGGTTATTGTATCTTTTTGGCTCTTCTCTTATCTCTTGGAAGACAAAGAAGCAAACTGTTACTTCAAAGAGTTCTACTGAGGCAGAGGTATAGGGCTATAGCTCAACAACCGTGAGATAGTATGGCTTGAAGGATTGCTTAGAGATCTTGGTGTTTGTGTTTCAGCAGCCTATCTCCTTTTATTGTGACAACAAATCACGCTAAATACATAGCTGAAAATGAGGTGTTTCTTGAAAGGACCAAACACTTTAAAGCTTGATTGTCATTATATTAGAGACCATGTTGATTTAGGTCTTATTGAATTGTCTCATATTACTATCTCAATTACAGTTGGCAGACATTATTGGACTATAAGCCCTTAGGGCTGATCAACATAAGAAGTTTATGTACCAAGATTGGACTTGTGTATTCTGACCTAGTCCATCTTGAGGGGTGGGTATTAGAGTAATTATCCTCTGCCCTTTTACCCTATGGTTCTGTTAGAGTTTGTTAACATTCTATGTACAACTTCCAGTAGTTCTAGTTGTTATATCAGCATATATATACTTGTATACTGCCATCTTGTAATTATGAGATGATAATGAAATATTCTTTCTCTCACTAAATTCTTTCTCTCTTCATTCTTTCTTCTTCTTGTTACTGTTCATTGAATATGATGACAACTTCATCATCTTCCTCAGCAGATTGTTGATTCTTATCAGGAGCAATGGTGTCCCCTATTAAAAGACGTAAACAACTTAATGATATAAAAGATTAGATGTCTTTAATTAAAAAATATAAATTCTCTTTAGTTTTTGTACTTCCACGCTAAGTAATAATAAAAAATATAGTGACTGAATGTTTTTCCATGAATAAAAAAAAATAGTTTAATTAATTAGTGTAAAAATATTCAAATAAAAATACATTTAATTACAGTTGACTAATTTATTCCATTGAAACACTTAAACATTGCAAATTATTTTAAAAAAGTTTAATTAATTAGTATGAAAAATTCAAATATAAATACATTAATTATATAGGCTAATTTTTCACATAATTCAGTAACTTTAATCATTGCAAATTATTTTGAAAATCATTTTGAATTAAATATATGTTAAATTATTATGTATTTCAATATTACTATTTGTATGTCAATGTAATTAATCATTTAATCTTTTTGTCCAGAGATTCAATTGAAAAGAAAAATTACCTCGAAAATTTGAAAATCATAATAACTCACCGCCATTGTTAATTTGAAACTGTAGCCAATTACATATTTTTTAATTAAATATTTGTTTAATATAAATTTTTAAATTAATCGCACGCATCGCGTGCTTATAATGCTAGTACTTCTATAAGTATACATAGTTTCAAATAACCCACGGGRAAAAAATAGGTATACACGTGGCCTAATTAATTAACCTAAAACAGGGCATGACTTAGCTAGTACACTAATAAGATGACATTTACTTAATAAGATGACATTCACAATAGTTTAAATTCTAAAGGTTTGAACTTGTGCCACATTATCTTTATATAAACCCCTATCATAACAAACCTCTCACTAAAAACAGTTTAAATTTTTTAGGGAAATTCTCTTTGATAGGTATGAGTTTTCGTAAAATCCCAACGGTAGCCGGTAGGTACGAGTTTTTTTAATCTCAATTATAGGTGCGAGTTTTGATTTCATTCAATTCTCAACCGTGAGTATAATGAAAAATAATCTGTCAAAATCGTCACCCAACCGTTAAGTAATCAATTTTGCACTTAACCTTGGTCTGTTTGCCACCCTGTCTCACTTTGCCAACAGCTTGACGGACTTCGAATCTGCGTTAAATCAGACGTAAATCAAAGGTGGTGGCGGTGAACTTAGTTTATGCTTCATTGCTTGCTGGCGAAACCAGTGGAGGCACATATGCAATGTGGGTGCATGTGAAGCGGTAGTGGCCTGAACAGGATGGAAAGGCACGAGGAGATAGTGGGTTAGTGACGAATCAAAACTCGTGTCTACTATTACATATCATTGGGAATTTCCCAACTTTTTAAGGATTTATAGGTGGGACCCTATATATATACTAGTATTTTTTGCACGCGATGCGTGCGTGTATGTAGAAGAAATAAATAATTATAAATTTAGTATGTTTTTCCTTATACCAATAGTTTAATGGTTTTTTTTAAGTTGTTCATTGATTGTTTATGTTAATTTTGGCGGATGATGATCAATATGTTTCTCACAAAACTTAAATAATAATACGTTAACATAATTAGAAACAATAATAATATATAAATAGAAATCAATATCGTAAAATAAA
>SNQN01002466.1:42946-54071 GCA_008642245.1 Bassia scoparia | reverse complement strand
CCTCCCAACTTTCAAACTGCATAAACTACTACCCACAATAAGAGGTTTGATTATCAAACCTCAAAATTCAAAGACAAACCTCATGACAAACCCCTTTTGTGAATGCCCTCATACATGTTACCCCTAGGATCCGTGGATCCCCTAAACCTAGACCGGAAGTATTTTTGGTTTTATACCTCGGGATCAACAAGTAATGCTGTCAAACGGGTCTGGGCTGCGCCCGCCACGGGGAGTGCAAGTCCACATCACAAGACCAAAAATGTTCCATCTCAAAATCATATGGCAATGAGGGGAGTAGTCCCTTAGTCTTATAATATGGTATCAACTCTCCAACTCTTTAAATGTGGGATTTATCACCACAACACCCCCCCTCAATTTCAATGTGAACACATACACTCACATGTGAATTGTTCACGAGCTCAACAAATGCATAGTAATATATATTTTGAAAATAAATGAGGAAAATAATGTATGTTGGCGTATATATACCAAGAATTCCAACGTGGTACGACAAGGGAAAGGCAGTTGGTTGTAATTTCCTTATCATGGAATTGGCATCTTCGAGTACAACATATTGTGCCCAACTCAGAAGTCCAACCACCATGTCACCCTTTCGAAATTCTGAGTTCTCTGATGAAGCTACAACTTTCCCAACTCCATGTCCACTGATTGACTGCATATTTATCAATAATTCCATGAAAATCTTGTATAATAATTAATAAACCACAAAAGCTAATGATCTAAGCTTCCCGGGACGTTAGATAAAATAACAGTGAAAGACATACATAAATATAAATATTTAATTACATCGATTAACGCATGATTTTAGTAATGTATTCCAAAATTTGTACTTAGTTCTTATATAACGTCACGCCATGGACAGTGGTCGAGCACCTGTTAAATTGTAAATTGAATTCATTAAGGGTATAATGCAGCATGGACTTTTCACATTGGGACATCATCTTGTTGATATATTATGTGGTAATGTGATTGAAGAATTGATCAAAATTGACATCATGAAATATGTGCTACTGTAATTGAAGAATTGATCAAAATTAAAACTAAGAGAGCCATGGCATGAGAATGAATCTCGATCGGGATGTCTTGAAATCGGGGGAAACTTTAACCACTTGAGCTATACCTCACTCTCATATTTATAATTTTAGTGATAATTAACATTTTATACCAAACTAAATATTGATTATAATTCAATAATCTCTATTAATATAAATCAAAATTTTCTACTTTATATATTAATATTATTCAAATATTAAAACTATACATAAATTTTCTTCCACTTTTTTTAAAGAACGACGAGTTTTACTGACCTTTACAATTATGTGCATCGATAATATTTGCATAATCATAAAGAAATAACTATAAATCTACTCCTACCAAGCATGGATTTTTTTTGTAATGACCGTAGCATGGATTTTTTTGTAACGACCGTACCAAACTTAAAAAAAAAAAAAACTAAAAAACTTGTACCTCTCCGGGGAGCAATCGAGTGGCGTTGGCGATGGAGTGTTGAGACGAGCTAAAACTCTTCATGCGGTTCAACTGGTAAGGATCCATGGCAAGTTGGAGACACTTGACCAAGACAAGGTTAGATCCATGCTTGGTAATGGAGGATATGTCTATGTTTTTTGTAACGAGCTCAAAATCAGCTTCTTTAGGTGCCCCATTTATGTTACTTTTTATTGTAACAAACTTGTTGCTTATTGTAGTAATCTCATTCTCATCTTCCATTACTCTTTGTGGTATGTTATGTTTACTCTTGTCGTACGTAGCTTACAAGGCCTGATAAATGATAATGGACTGCAAGAAAATTCAAGATTATTTGGCGACATGTGGCGAAATTTTATTGGTAAAGTGTTCTGTATAGTCGTGTAATTCGTACATCAGTAGTATTTGATGCACGAGACAAGGTGCCCCTGGTCCCCGAGGGATGATGGATCCCCCACCGTGTTGGGTTGTGTTGGCCTGTTGGGGTATCTTGACACGGGAACTAATATGCGTACAACTTTTTTTGTTTCCTATATTGTCCAAGTCTAAATCTACACATATCATTTGATTTTTTATAATATTTACAGTAGATAGGTTTAATCTGAAGGAAATTAAAGGAGACTCTCTTTATATATTTTGGTTTAAAAGTTTGGATAGAAAACTTTTACGAGTCTTCAAAAAATGAACAATTTCAGATAAAAATATTTTTTATTTTAAAATAAACTCTTAAATGTTATATTGTAAATTAGATTATTAAATAGATAGTTTGGGACATTAAGCTAATTCTACAAA
Source organism: Bassia scoparia (assembly GCA_008642245.1). NCBI lineage: Eukaryota > Viridiplantae > Streptophyta > Magnoliopsida > Caryophyllales > Amaranthaceae > Bassia > Bassia scoparia. The sequence goes on along the minus strand of SNQN01002466.1, from coordinate 51,773 downwards.
TTAAAATAATTTTTTTAAACTCCAAGAGAGTCTAGGAGTATATATACTTGATGATATTCTAGCTTTATGTAATGGTTTTTCATGTATTTTAGTTAAAATGGTTAGTCCTAATATTGTACAGCAGGCTCATGTACTTGCTACTTCTGCTAGGAAAGGGCACTGTCACTAATGTTGTTTGGTGTTTGTTGTTAATACCAAAAAAGATAATGTAATTTACTAATTTGCATCATTTGCATGAGCCTCATACTTTCAATTTCGGTAAAATACGAATAAATTTATAACACATGTTAAATTGTAATTTCATGATCATTTAACTATTATTAAAATACGAATAAATTTAGCATAAAGTCATAAACCGTGCATCGCATAGGACCTAAATTAGTTTGATAAAATTAACATTTATCACATGGATTTGAGCGTGATTTGTTATAAATTTACAAATTTTTACTATTTTTGAAAGTATATTAATGTCTTATACATAGTCCTAAGGTCTACTTATAACATTGTCAAAAAAAAATATCATGACACCTTTGATATATACCACAATTTGGAAGGCATTTCAATAACCCCCACACATTTCTTGGTAATAATAATTTAAAGTTTTCACGTCAAAAAAACAAAAACAATTAATGGACACCATTGGAATTTTGAAGGTATCTCAACGTCATTAGTATTGGTCACCTTAACGTCATCCGTCATTTTATTTGATGACACCATTATTGGAACTGGATTACTAAACATCGCCCCTAAATTACTTACTTTCGCCCCTATTTCATGCTTGTTTTTCCCATTTTAACCTTGCGTCCTCTAAATCCCTTCTTGCTCGTTCTCCTCTATCTCTTAGCTTAGGACCACCACGTAATCGCCGAAATATTGGGACGAATGTTGGAAATGAACCCCGAACCCACTTCGCCGCCGCCTGACACCGCCGGAGAGGTAAGTTTTTTTTCGTGTAATTTGAAACCCACGTCAAAGAAGTAGACGTACGTCCCATTGGGACGTACGTCTACTTCTTGGACGTGGGTTTCAATTTTTTTTTTAAAAAACAATATTGTAATAAAGTTGTTTTAATATTAAGTGTTAACAAATTGTTGTTCTGAATTTTTTTTCTTTAGTATCGTTTTGAATTTTTTCTTTAGTGTTAACAATGGCAATTTAATTAAAATTAAACAAAAAAACATAAAAAATTGAAACTTGCGTCTGAGATGCAGACGAGAGTCCCATGGGACTCACGTCTGCATCTCAAACGTAGGGATCTCGAAATTTAAAAAAAAAAACGAAACCGCACATACCGGGAAGCTGGAAGCAGAGCCAACCACCGATGCGTTGTCCACCGCCAATGGACCACCTTCGCCTACCTCCGCCGACGCAGAACCTTGGTTGGAGGGAGGGGATGACTTGTTGAATGGTGGTTGTGTTAGGGTGAATGGTGAGTGGATAAGTGTGGTATAAGTGAGGGTATTTTGGTAAGTTTACTAAATATTTTGGGACGAAAATCAGTAAAATGGGGCGAGGATTAACAATGCCTTTATTGGAAATTTGGAATTGTGGAGTGACCAAAACGTGATCACCAACTTGACCAGGTCCCTCTTAAAAAAACATAGAGATTTTTTTGTCTAAAACCACATACTTTTGGGCGGTTTTTGCGAGAAATTATATTTTTTTCCCAAAACTACCAAATTTTGCTACTCAGATCAATCAATCAATCAATCATAGCCTTAATCCCATATGTGGGGTCGGCTAACATGAACCAAATGTGATTATTCCGGGAGGTCATCCACATAAATTTTCCTCCTCCACTCCCTCCGATCGAGAGCCTCACTCTCYTGCAAATCCAGCTGCTTCAGATCTTTTCTAACTCCTTCCCACCAAGTCATTTTTGGTCTCCCTCTACCTCGTTTAAAATCTCCCTGATCCCACTTTTCCACTCTCCGCACCGGTGCCTCTGAAGGTCTCCGTCTTACATGTCCAAACCAACGCAAACGGTTTTCCCTTAACTTGCTTGCAATATCTGCTACTCAGATCACCAATTCCTAAATATTGTATATATTTGAAATCTTAATACTATTCATAATCTGAAAGAATCTTTTAAAATTTCTCCTAACATATAAGTCAAAATATAGTCACGTGAAGTCTTATATGATTCGTCTTAATCAATAATATATATTTTTTAAATAATTTTTCGTACTTTATAATTAAAGATATGTTCAAAACAAAATGTGCATGACATGCGTGCTAAATTGAAATGAGTAGAACATTTAGGAACGGAGAGAGTATTTTTTTTGTTGTTGACCCATACCTAATTATCATTTATCGGCATTGACTTCATTTTTTTGGTATTGACTTTTTTTACAACGTTTACTTCATTTTTCTGGCGTTGACCCATACTTTTTGGCAGATTTGTCAATAACCACCTTTATAAAGGGGGTTTTGTCACAAATCACATTTTCTAATACTAATGGTCCAAAACCACCTTTTTGATACTTTTATGTGTTGACCACCACCTTTTCGTCAGATTTCGACGTTGATTTGCACGTGCAATTAATGTGACCCACTGAAAATCTTTCCATTTTTCCTTTTTTTAATTTGGCTTGTTTCCCTTTTTCCCCTCCAAAAGCCACCTTATATCCCCTTATAACCCGGCTCCCGCTACTCACACGACCTCCTTGTCATTAGATCACCAAGCTACTACTCACGCTGCCTCGTCGGCAGCTAACCCTATTGTTGCCTAGGTAGCACCAAAACGGGTAAGCATTTGGGTACGACCGTGTTTTTCGGTTGGGGGTACGACAAATTTTTTTATAAGATACGGATACGGCGGAACGCACACTAAAAAAATAAGTTTTTTAAATAAATTTTTATAAAAATTATGATAAAAACATGGAAAATACTAATTTCATAAAAAAATCAGAATATAGACAAATTCATGAAAAATTAATTCATTAATCACTACTAAAATACCTGTACACATTACAATTCAATAAAAAATTAATAAATATACATACAAATCAACAATTATAATAAAGTAATAAACAACCATTATATGAATGGTACTAGCGTACTACACTACTACTAACCTTGAGGAGTTGAGGCAAAAGCACTGAAGGACCGCAAACTAACGGACAAGCCCCACACACGAACCATCCACCAACAAGAAGTGAGCCACGAACAACCACGGAGAGCCATGGGGCCCACGAACAGCATAGCGAACCGGTTGCAGACAAACACCAAAAGTAGAGCCGCGACAACCACGAGTACTGCAAGTCACCACCGAAGAACACCACGAGCAAAGCAGCAAGACAGCAGCCACCAATACCCCCACGAGTAACTTCTTGTCTTCTTGGAGTGTTTGAACTTAGATCTAGGGTTAGAGGGTAATGATTTAGAGAGAGTAGATGTTTTAGTCTTTTGGAGAGTGGGTTTGTATGAGTGAATGAGATGAGGGATGCCTAATCAATCCATTGGATTGACAAAAATTGTCAATCCAATGGCATTTTGGTAAACAATATTGTCATTTATCCTTTTCTTTTTTTGGTTTTACTTACCAAAATGTCATTGGATTGATAATTTTTGACAATCTAATGGATTGATTAGGAATTTTCCGATTGAGATAGAAGTTAGAAATTAGAAGTGAACGTCAAAGAAAACAGGCCCAAATAAGGTGGGTGGTACATCCCATACCCGGTTCATTTTTGTCGTACCTATACTCGAGTTTTTCGAATTAAAAATTGGGATACGATTTGGATGTATTGGGTACGCGTTTTTTGCATATCGTGCCCGAAGTCGACACGAAGTTTGAGAAAAAATTGGCGTATCTCTGCAACGTAGATTGTTGCTAGACCCAACACTGGTGCTAGAAGTGGAAGGAACTGTCGAGCAACAATTATTAGCCCAAGGTGCTCGCACCACAGCGTGCATAAAAACCTAGTAACCCTATTGTTGTAGCAAGTAGAATGGGGATGGCGTGTCCTGGCTACAATAATTCCCTAGCTTCTGGATTGAGAGATAGGTGGAGGCTTCCCTTCAATGCTACCTCGGGAGAGCTGACCTTCTATTGCACGTTGAACGTCTCCTGGCAATCTCCGATCTCCTGGCCACTAGATGCTTGCTTCTTCCTCTGGCTCACAAAGCTTGCCTGGAACCTTATGCACAAATAAGAATAATCCTATTTGGATTATCTCCCCTCCGATGCTTAAGTAAGTATGGAATTTAGGGAATCGAAAGTGCCAAGCTAGAGAGAGAAAGTAGTAAGGGATGCTCTCAAGTAATTGGGAGTTATGCAATAAATGCTATGGAAAAAAGTGTGTGTTTTCCTTGTTTTTTCGGGGTATTTATAGGCAATCCCTCAAAAACCAAGGCATCCCTTGGATGAGTGACACTTGTCATTCATCCATGCTTCCGAGCGTTCCTTACTACCATTTCAGTGTAGAAACATCGGTTCTCCGTCCCGTTTCGATTCGGATTAATTTAACCTGTAGCGTTTGCCACGTGGATCATTTTGACCCAATATTTGAAGGACACGTGGGCAAGGATTTTCCATGCCACATCATTTGCCCCTCAAAGACCCGATAAATCGTTGGATTTATAGGGTGTTTGATCTGGATTTTATATTAATTTACATTTCGTAAACAAATCTCAAATCAAATAAAATCTATGTATATATTTTTTTTTGCCTTGGGAAGTGTGCCCTCGTAGGAGATGAATGGCCAGGCCAAAAATTAAATTCGCCACCTCGAAACTCGCATAGTAGCAGCAGCCAAAGAGACAAACTCCCTTCCCGCTCAAATCCTTCCTTCTTCCGTTCAAATTCGAAAATAAGGGGGGAATGTTGACCGTTGAACCTGGGGTATATATATCCCCTGAAGGAGAGAGAAAAGTACTTTTTCTTCCTTTCTCGCTGAAAATTCATCTCCTCGTTGCACTTCTCTCCAATCTCTTCGCACATCTTCGAGCTTCCGCGACGACTTAGGTTCGCAGTTTGCAAGTCTCTGCTTCGCATTTCGCAGTTTTCGTCGCAGTTCGCAGTTTTCTTTCAGATCTTCTTCGACGCTTCGTCGACTTCGCACATCAGGTACTGTTCGCACCCTTTCTTACTTCCCACTTATTCTTTATTCTTTTTTATCAAAGTAATAATGAGCAACGCAAGTTCTACGGACTCTTCGCCCAATAAGAATAGAGTTAGGGGCTTGGAAGAGCCTAGTCCAACTTCGCCTGGCTCCAATTTAACTGCTTTATCCTCCTCCCTTGATTTATTGTACTCGCACTCTGTAGCTCATCGTCCCATCCTTGACACTCTGTCTATTCGTATCAAGATGCCTCGCCTCAAAACCACAACTACTAGGAGACCTGAGAACCAATTCTATGAAGACGAGCCAGACCAACCAAGTACTTCTGGTCGCATACCTGTGCGAGTGGAAGACTCCAGTCCTCACTCTGCTGAGATAAGTGCGAGCATTGATGCCGCCTTACAAGAGAGCAGCGATGGAGAGCCTCAAATAAAGACTGCCAAAAACAAGGATGAGGATGAGGCAGAGTTCGATAAGGATCCCTTGGCATGGATTGCAAAAAATAAACCCCAGGAGGTGGAAGAATCCTCTGAAGACGAGGACAAGGACAAGGACAGTCCCTCGTCAACTATAGTGCGAAAGGCCTAGAGGGTCGCACTTCAGCAGTTCCAGCATATCTACGCCTCTCACATTGGCCGTCGCACCTGAAGTCGAAGAGAGGTTCGTGATCCCTGCTGAGGGGACTACGATCACCCAGACCATAGAAAACACCTTCGTTGTTTACAAGGCGGTGGTGGATATGGGTCTTCACTTCCCTCTTCACTCTTTCATAATAAATGTGCTGAAGGCCTATGGCATAGGCCTCGCACAACTGACACCGTAGTCGTGGTGTCACATACTTGGGTACATGGYCACTTGTAAAGTGAAGGGCTGGCCATGTAAAATTGATGTGTTCCTTTGCATGCATCTGATCTCCAAGAATAGCAGAAAGGGAAGTACATGACTTCGCTGGATAAGCCTAATAAAGTGTACAATTGGAAGAATGATTTCTTCCTTGTGCACACAGACAACACTCCACTTGCGAAGGTCTTCTCCTCGTGGACCTCACACCAAAACACCTTCAAAGAGAGTGAGTTGGGTGCGAGAACCCCTCTGGTTGTACAGCAGCTAGAATACTATCGAACTGTATGGAAAAAATATTAAAGTGGAAGTGGTACCCATATAGGCACCTAGTCGCAAGATCGCGCGGTCCCAAGACGTGGCTGCCACCTACCATCGGAATGTTTAGATGCAATAAAGACTTCCTGCGAGCCTTTGACCTCGTAGGTGGTCGTCGATTAACGCGAGATGAAAGAGGTAGACTTTAACTTCTTGATTATTCTTTTTATTTGAATTTTTCTAACCAAGTGTTTCTTCTCGCAGAAGCTTCTTGCAAACTGCCCAGTTCATCTAAACGGGACCATGTTAGCGAGGGACTTTCCAAGCTTTCTCAGCGCCTAGCGGTTGAAATCTCTCACAGAGAAGAACGCCTTTCATCGGGTAAGTAGCTACTTCGCACATCATTTATATTCCCTCGATGAAATGTTTACTCAAATGCGAAGGTTATGTGTTTGATGCCTCGCATGAACGTTTGCTCAATTGCGAGACATAGGTAGTCTTCGATTTTATTTCTGCGAGTGTCTCTTACTTACGTTTTTTCTTTTCATTGCAGAGTTGGAGAACCTTCCGATATCTTTAAAGGCTGGGAGGGTCACCACAACAAGAGGATCAGCCTTCGAAGTCTGCCTCCCACAAGACTTCTCAATACCAAGTCCTGAAAAGGACATCCACCTCGCGGGCGAGGAAAGAGATAAAGCCAAGCCTTCCTCGCGAGGGGAGGAAAGAGTAGCAAAAACAACTTCCTCACAGGGCGAGGGGAGAGATCCATCAAAACACTCCTCGTGAAGCGGGGAGAAAAGCAAATCCAAACACTCCTCGCGAAGCGGGGAGAAGAGACACGAGCATAAATCTCCCTCGCAGTCTGTGGGGAAAACCAAGGCACCCCGGGAAGCTGCGAAGCCGGGGATACTAATAAATGAGCCCACTGAGGGCCAGAGGAAGAAGGTCACTGAGGTGGCTGGGAAGGGTAAAGGCATTGAGGTGCCAACAGAAAAGCAAAGACGCCCCAGACCTACACCTCCAACTCCTTCAACGGCTAAGGGAGGCTCGTCGCACTCGGCTCAAGTGGGCGAGAAAAGGCCTCCTTCACCTTCAACTTCTGAGCCAACTGCGAAGAAGCATCACACCACAAGTACAAGTAGTTTACCTCGCAGTTCAATTTTGGGTCCCAATGCTCATCCCACTGAGGTTCGCATCTTCAACAAGTATGGGCTAGACCCTGCTTTGTTTAGACCGCGAACCCCTAGTGGGTCGCAGTCTTCAAAGGTGACATATGAAAGGAGATCAAAGACTTCGCATGGTTCTCCTTTCTCATGGCCTCGCCATCCTGATCCTCATGGTTGGTCTGACTCATATACCATTCCATATGTGCCAGGTGATGCTGCTGATGGTGACTCCCCAACATGCGAGCAGGACTTCGCAGATATCCTTGAAATGGGCGAGGTCACCAAGACAACAAAGAAGCCTCCTTCGCCAGTTCCTACTGTAGAGGAGCTGGAAGAGCTTCGCAAGCGGGCTAAGACCCTCAAATTTTCCCACCTGAATTCAGCTATGTGGGGGACCTCGACCAAATAAACTTCGAGGAGCTGATGGCTGGCCCAAATGTCGAGCCCCCACTGATCACTACTCCTCTTGAGAGGCCAGAACCACAGAGTCACCCGTCGCTGAGGGTTGATGAGAACTTCGTCCAAGGCTTGGACAAGTTTGTTGYGAAGAAACACCCTTCGCTGGTTACTGCCCTCTCAGCTGATGCTTTGGAGGATGACCAATGGCTGGAGGTGGATGAGGTCGACCACTATTCTTCTCGCAMATTTGGAGCTGAAAAGAAGAAGAAGATAGTGGGTGACATGGTCTGCTGTGCGACGAACGAGTACAAGGAAAACCTCGCAGGATACGAGGTTGGGTCTTGTAGAAGGGCAATGAGTGGACTCGCCGATGTAAGTTCCCTTACTTCATCTTAATTTTTTACAAGTATACTCCTTCGCACATTTTATCTAACTTTGCCTCGCACATTTCATCAGGTGATGGTGCGGCTAAATGGCGTCGCGAAGGCCATGCGAAAGGCCATCCGTGAGGCCAAACACAAGGAGTTACTGTACCAGGAGTCCCTGGAGTACCTCTCGCAACAGACCTTGGCTATCAAGGTCGATGACGCAGAGGCTACTTACACTCTTGGTCACAACCTCAATGCGGTCAAGGCAACCTACTGCAAGTCACTGGAAGGCTACCACTCCCTCCTCTTCAAGCATAAGGTTTTGGCCAAGCATGTGGCCAAGTCTGCAGAACAAGAGGAGGAGCGAGTCAACAAGGCTATCGCACAGCGAACTGAAGAAGAGGTTGTTGCGAAGCTTGCTGAAGCGATGCCTCAAATTGAAGAGGAGGCATTGGCGAGGGCTGAGGCAAAAGCGCGAGATGAACTCCTTAACCTTCGCTTCATTGCTGAGGAGCAAGACAAGGAGCTCGCAGCTTTGAAGGAGAACCAAAAAATCAAGTTCGCTGAAGCTAAGAATTCAGGCATCGAAGAAATGCGAGCTTTGATGGAGGAGGTCTGGCATTTGTTTCCTGCGAAGAAGAGCTATCCATTTCGCTACTTCGAGGAAAGACTGGATTATGTCGAGGCTATGAACATCATCCAAAAAATGCCTGACACTCCAGAAGCGCCA
>SNQN01002466.1:12696-26903 GCA_008642245.1 Bassia scoparia | reverse complement strand
TACCGCACATGCCATCTTAACATCCGCATCTCGGTGACCCCAACCTTTTGAACATCGCTCTTTCTTGGAGCCAACATTCCGACCATAAAGCAAAACTGGTCTTATAGCAGTCCTGTAAAATTTTCCCTTCAGCTTTAAAGGGATGCTTCGATCGCATAAACACTCCTGTAGCGCTCTCCATTACACCACCCTGACTTAATCCTATGAGCCACATCTTGGTCAATATCCCCATTCTTTTGATGATGACCCAAGATACTTAAAGCAATCACTCATGGTCAAGTCCTTTTCCGTCCAACCTCACTATACTCCATCATTGGTTCCCCACTTGAGACCCAAATCGACAATTCCAAATACATCAGTCTTACTCCGACTTAGCTTAAATGCCTCGAGATTCCAACCTGTGTCTCCATTGCTCCAACTTGGCATTAACCCAGTTCTAGTTCATCCACCAATAAATATCATCCGCAAATAACATACATCATGGTACCTCCTCTTGGATTGGCCTGTCACTTCATCTATAACCAATGCAAAAAGGAAAGGGCTCAATGCCGACCCTTGATGCAAACCAATCGTTATGGGAAGTCCTTTGTCAATTCCATCACAAAGTCCTAACATTTGTTGACACAAACCCCGATACAATGTCCTTAACTAGGTCAATGTCACCTCCGGGGAATACCTTTTTTCAACATTTCCCACCAAAGTACATCTCTTGGTACTTGTCATAAAGCCTTTCTAGATCGATAAAGACCATATGAGGTCCTTCTTCTCGCCCTATAAAACTCCATCATTTTCTAACAAATGAATTGCTTCTATGTGGATCGCCCAGGCATAAAACCAAACTGGTTTCGGATTGATCTATGCATGCCCTTAACCGTTGTTCTATTACCCGTCCACAACTTCATAGTGGACTTATAAGCTTTATTCCTCGGTAGTTAGCGCAATCCTGAGCATCTCCTTTGTTCTTATAAATTGAGACCAAGGCTCAAAAAAAAAAAAAAAAAAAAAAAAAAAAAAATAAAAACCCCAAAAACTCTTAAGTGAGGATCCTCGAAGTCTCAATCTTGTTAACAACCCATTAACATCAATACAACCTACCTAGACACCTCCACACCTCATCGGTATAACATCAGGCCCCACTGCTTTCTTCGATTTCATCTTCTTCAATTGCAACCTCTACCTTCTACTCTTTTGACCTGTCGAAACAAACCCCACATTGATTCCTCCGTTACTCACAGACATATCCCCTGTAACGCCCCTGACTTTCATTAATAATTCATCGAATACTCATCCACCTTTCTTTGATGTCCTCATCTTAACCAAAACCTTGTGTTCTTATCTTTGACACACTTGACCATGTCAATAGCCTTTCTAGCCTCTGCTTTCGCGTTGCCATCTTATAAACCTCCTTTTCTCCTTCTTTGGAGTCTAGCCTTGCATATACCTCTTCGTAAGCCATTTCTTTTAGCTTTGCCGCACAGCTACCTTTGCTTTACCTTAGCGTATTTATACGCTGCAAAGGTTTCATCGGTCCTGCTTTTCCCCAAGGCTAAATACATTCTCTTTGTGTTTGATTGCCGCTTTCCACCTCTTCATTCCACCAAGAAGTATCCCTATGTACCATAGTTCTTCCCCTGTGTTCCCCTAAGACCTCTTTGGCCACTCTTAGGAAAACAGCTCTTCATTTTGACCAAGATCGCATCTGGATCTACCTCTCCATCCCAATTAGCCTCGTGGATCACTTTTTCGGTGAAAACTTTAGCATTTGCATCCTTTTAAGGTCCACTCATTTATTCCTTGGCTCCCTTGGCTACGCTTCTTTTCACACTTTCTTCAATCGAATAGTCATCACTAAAAGTCTGTGTTGGGTAACAACACTCTCTCCAGGGATAACCTTGCAGTCTATGCAACTGTTCTATCCGCCTCACTTGTTAGCAGAAAGTCTATTTTGAGTGCATTTGCACCCACTCCGAAAAGTTATCAATGAGAATTGCGCTTCTTAAACACAAGTATTAGCCAAAAATAAATCATAAGATTGAGCAAAATCCAAAATGGCCTCTCCGTGGGCATCTCGTTGCCCATACCCAAAACCTCCAATGGACACTCTCAAAGCCATCACGCTTTACCCCAACATGCCCATGGTCAGATCGCACCAATGTATAACTTTCTGTGTGTGGGACACCCTTGTACCACCTCATCAAAGTCTCCCAAAATTGTCGCTTCTCCTCCGCACCGAACCAACTTGAGGCGCATAGGCACTAATAACATTAAACAATCTCTTTACTCACAAAGCAACTTTACCCTGATCAACCTATCACTCTTCCAGTAGGTCTCGATACCTCTTGCTAACCGTTAATCCAAGATCACGCCGATCCATTCTTAACCGGTCTCTAGGAACCTTGTCCTGACCGGCATAAACACCTTACATCACACCCATGAGCAAGCGTCGAGCTCCTTTTCTCCCAGTCCACATCACCTCCTTGGATGCATAAGAATGTTAAGCGTCTTCTCTCATCACCTCCACCACTTCTTGCCGATTTTCCAGTTAAGGACCCCACATTCCAAGAGCCAACTCGCAAACCTGTAGAACCCTTCCTTCTCCTCTCTCTCTCACCCCTCTCCTTCCTTTGCTCATTTGACACCACATGCGGACGATGTGGCGCGTTGCTTCGGGGCGACGACCTAGCAACCCTTGCATATTTATCACTACACCCGGGTCTAGGAAGTGCAGTGCGTCGTTGAGTAGGGAACGCCCCAATTTCCAGCCCTTGCTCATTTGACACCACACTCGGGTAATTTCAACAAAATAATTAACAAAATTCGACAAACCCTAATTTCAGCAAAATAATTAACAAAATTCGAACATACCTTCACTCCTTCAGTGGGATTGAGAGATGATAGGCGACTAGGCGTGCAGACTGAAGCGAGGGGAAGCGAGTGAGTGAAGTGAGATTTCAGAAATAATGGCAAGTGAGATTTCAGAAATAATGACAAGTGAAGTGAGAATTTGAGATTTCAGATTTGAGAGGGAAGAAGAACGAAGAAGTAAGTGAGGAAGTGACTGAGTGAGGCGGATAGGGGTTAGGGTTTTTTTGTCTTAACTTATTTGGGGCTTTTGGGCCTTAACAAAATAATGGCCCAACAACTTGTATAGAGTATTAGTTCGGTTTCGGTTTGGAGTTCGGTTCTCTGATCTTCAAACCGACTTCAAACCGAAAACCGAAATTCTAAAAAATTTCAGTCCAAACCGCACCGAAATTTTAAAAAAACCGAACCAAATTTCTTGTTCGGCTCGGTTTGCGGTTTTGTTTCACCCCTATCCATAGCCCTTAGGGCTATGTTTAGCATTTCTCTTTTTTTTAATTATGGTGTTCCACTATGTGCAACCCATCATACTATTTGCAATACACTCATTTGCATTAAACAATGCAATTTTATTTGTTTCTCTTTTCAATCTAAAAAGGCAAATGTTAATGGGTGCCCTGGGGGGCGTTAGTTAAGCAATTTTTAATGCTATTTCCCTTTTTTTAATTTAGCATTTATTAGATTATATTAAAATGAAAACCTTGACTCTAGTTTCCAATATAAAAAAAAACTATGTTAATAAGCAATTATTTACTCCTTAAAAGTAGAATGGAAGTTGTAAAGACTTTTATTTAACTGTCACTTGCTCCATTAGTTGGGAATCTTAGCTTTTCATAAAATTTTACTCCCTCCGTTTCGATTTGTTTTTTTACGTTTGTAGAATTGCACGTCAATTAAGGGGAATTAATATTTGGATAAATTATGTTACTATTACGTGGAAGTTGTATTATTCTTTTAATTTGTTTGAAATGTGTTCAATAAAATTAAAGTAAATCTTTTTATATTTAAAAATGAGGGGATGAGATAAGTTTGGGTGAAAAATCAAGAATGATAAGTAAATAAATAAGGGGTAATATTAATTATTTTAGGGATAAAAGTAACATTAATGGATAAAACAAGTAAAGTATGAAAAGAGAAATCTAAAGAATAAAGGGAACAACAAAAAAAGAAACGTAAAAAACAAACTGGAACGGATGGAGTATCATGGATTTGATACTACCCATTCGTTGTTCACTACAAATGCAATTTTTTTAGAGATAATGGGTGGTTTTAAAGGTTTATCATTTTATTAATCTTTTTTATTTTTTTGGAAAATTTTCATTAACTACCTAGGTTAGGGAATTTTTTTAAAAAAAACTTAACTGGATTCCATTTAAACTTTTTGCAAAATCATTAGAATTCACTACCCATTTTGGTTTTCAGGCCAATGAACAACCATTTCTGGCATGTGGGTTCTACCTTTCCCTCCAAAACTCCCCCCTATTATATGCAATTACTTTTATACCCTAATTAAATCAATTAAACTACCCTTTTGACACTCAAACCAATCTCTAATCACTCTCTTCATCTCACTCCCTCCCACTCTCTTCTTTGCTCACTCCTATGTTCCTTTCTCTCTCCTCTCTCTCCTCCATTAACGCCACCACCAAACAGCCTCACATCACCACATAACCACCTCACCACCGCCGCACAACCACCCCACCACTACGCCCTTTCCCTCTCCCTCAATCGCAATCCTCTAATCTTCAAATTAAAACAACAAATCTTAACCCCAATAAAAACAAGAATGAAAGAAATTGAAAAAAACCAAATAAAAAATTCATTTCCCCACTACAAAAAACTCAATCAAAACCTGATTCCACAAAAAAAAATAAGCACAATTAAACTTCAAAACCCACATATGCTGACAATTATTTTCCTCTAATCAAAGTATCAAACTCCCACGTACAAATACAACCAAGGTAAAAATATGTCAAATTTTCACTAAGACAGCTCCAATTTTACAAATAAACATCATAATATAAGGAAATTAATGCAAATTAAAGAACTTGGAGAGAGAAAATTGCCTCGGAAGAAGGAAGGGTTTCGGAAAAAAAGCGAGGAAGACCACCACAAGACTGATTGTAGATCAGAAGCAACTGAGAAAGCTCGAACTGCAACAATGGTGGGGTTTATCCATTTACAATCGAAGAACTTGAAACAAAATTCCTAACGATCATCAGGACTATACTGGGGTTAAGAACTTGATCTTGATTTTACAGGGGTTGAATTTTCTTGGTTTGTGTTTATTCCCCATTCTCCTCCTCCTTCTTGTCACCATTTTCTCCTCCTCCACCGAGGTTGATTCCTGCAAAGGAGAGCAAATAAAAAAAGCGTGAAATTTATAGTAGAAGAGGGACGGATAGAGAGAGAGAGAGAGAGAGAGAGAGAGAGAGAGAGAGAGAGAGAGAGAGTAGATTTAAGGAGAGAGAGAGGAAGTAAAGAAATGAAATGAAGGAAAAGAGGGCGAACCGGTGAAGTGAGGAATTAGAAGAAAAGAAACGAAATTGGAGGAAAGGGTGAATGACGTGGGAGTGCGGAAGAGTGATGGGGTAGTTTAATTATTTAGATAGGGGTAGATTTGTAATTTCATAGGGTAAGGTAAAATTAGATGGGGAAAAGTGAGTCCCACACGTCAGAATCCTCCTTTTTTTGCTTGAACTAGTGGCACACGGCGCGCTCAAGCGCGCCGTGTTCCACGCGAACATATTGTACGAAAAATATGTTAATTTATATGTATGATTAACTATTTTCTTTATCTAATTTACGGAGTAATTTTTTTTAGTTGAAATTAATGACAAAAGTATTATACTTTCATTATAGTTTGTAACACCATAGCCRTACAAACCGATCAATCAAACATGTTTTATTCACATAANCGTTTCGGTTCGGATTAATTTAACCTGTAGCGTTTGCCACGTGGATCATTTCGACCCAATATTTGAAGGACATGTGGGAAAGGATTTTCCATGCCACATCACCTATGATAAGAAATATTTTTTTGTTGAAGAAACATTATTTTTAAATAACTAATGTATAATTTTAAAACATCAATTTTTTTTAAAAAAATATTTGTATTTTATTTAAAAACGTGAATTATTTATTCCTTCCACTTCCCACTTATGGACGTTCCATGAAATTCCTACCACTCCCACTTTATTTCATTTTAGTAAACCTTATACTTCCTCTGTAACGCCTTAATAGAAACGTTTGACTTTTATTTCACGTATTTTTTGGAAAAAGATTTAACAATGTAAACAAACAAATTAAGCAATAAAATAAATTTAGCACAACTTAGAATGAAATTATAAATTAGTGGTGTTAACTTTTTAAGTGGTTAAATTTCTTCCTAAAAATACGTGGAAAAATCAAAAGTTTTTAGCAAGACCTTATGGAGGAAGTATTATTTTTTTAAGGGGAATGCTAAACATAGTCTTAAGGGCTATGGATAATAAGCTAAAAGTGGAAAGAAAATGTTTAAATAAGCATTAAATATCTCAAACAATGTGTAATTTTGTCATGATTTTTTAAATTATTTTCACTTTAAGAAATTTATTTAATGCTTATCCATAGCTAGGGGTGAAACTTCGGTGTGCGGTTCGGTTTATTACCAACTCCAAATCCAAACTATATTATTTCAGTTTTTAGCTTTTCGCTCCAAATCCAAACCAAATTTTAGTTCGGTCCAAACCAAACCAAATCGAAAATTTCGGTTTTTTGACTGAGTCCAAACCAAATCGAAATTTTAAATCTTGTTTTTTTGCCCGTCCCCATACTCCAATGAGTATTCTTCTGAGATAACGTCCCTTGTGAGATGGCATTCAGTGGTTAATAAAATTTGTACAAGTTAATATGAAAACATCGTAACCCACAGTAAGAACACGAGTTCAGCTTAATAAATTTATAATTAATAAATGAATACAAAAATTTATAATTAACAAAATGAATACAAAAATTCGAGTATTCGACAAACAAGGCAGACATGCAGTAGCGATTAATCGATTATTACTTATTAGGCAAGAATATAGATCAAAATTCGACAAACCCTAATTCGACAAAATAATGTTTAGAAAAATTAGACAGAAATTAATTTAAAAATAATAATTTCAGCAAAATAATTAACAAAATTCGACAAACCCTAATTTCAGCAAAATCAATCAATCAGCAAGTGGATTGCATGCATCATATTTACTTGTATTTTGTTTGACTTTTTGTTTATAACTTGGCACCTTTTTGCTTTTTTCCTGATCTGCATGTATTTTTTAATGTTGGGCTTCTTTTTAAATAATAGCAACTCCTCATCTACACTACGTGGATCAAGCGTGGTGTGCAAGGTGAACATGGTGTTGTTTCTAAGCATATGCCTGTGCCGATATGGTAGTCTAGAACACTTATTCTTCTATCAAGGATCCAGTGGGTTTGTCAAAGATAAAGGAGAATCATGGAAATTATACTAAAAATGGTCAATTACAGCTATATCCATAGGAAACTGCAGGATAATGATGGACATGAAATAGCTCTCTGAAAAAAGAGCATTTGCAAGCGGTGGTATCATTAGTGATAATTTTTGCACTGGAATTCAAGTACTTCTACCATAATCAAACAACTCTGTGCCTGAAGACATATTTTTTCAGTCAACAGCACGGGATTTTGTTCTATGTACAGGGATGGAATATAGTAGTGAAATTCTGATTTTATTTCATATCTTTATTTCGGATTTTATCTCATTTTACTTTAATTAAGAAGAAGGAATGGAGTAATGTATTGTTATTGTTATTGTAATTTATAAGTGAATGATGATTAATCCTTGTTATTGCTATAGTCTTGATATAAATAAGCGATGAATAAATTTATTGTTTGCTAGCGACTTAATGGATATCCGATTATATATTTCTAGCGACTAGCGAGTGTTAGATACAACCAGTTATATCATACATATTATTAACATGAGACATGCTTGTAAATCAAATTTCAACATAATACGATGAGTAGAGACCAACTTAAAATAAAATGTGTGGTATATTAATTAGACATATATGTACCATTCGTGAACAATTTATAAAATTAATTGACAAACCTGTAGCATGTCACGAGAGCCAATTTGGTAACTTGGGCTCAACTTAGTGCGTATAACAAACCTAATATTTCAAGGGTATAAATTTGGAGGGGTATAGCGTAGAAAACCAATCTCGGGGTATTTTGTAGAAATAAAAAAAAAGGGGGAATCCCTCTCTATTTTGGTTTCACTATTGGGATTTGGTTCACATAATTACTAAGTTTTGGTTCTATTTGTCATTCAACCTTCTTAATAAGCCATATAAAAACTTAGACCACTTTCAAAGAAAAAAACAATTTTATTAAATTATCCCACCTCTTCTTCTTTATGCATTTAGATTATGTGAATAAAACATGTTTGATTGATCGGTTTGTAGGCTATGGTGTTACAAACTATAATGAAAGTATAATACTTTTTGTCATTAATTTCAACTAAAAAAAATTACTCCGTAAATTAGATAAAGAAAATAGTTAATCATACATATAAATTAACATATTTTTCGTACAATATGTTCGCGTGGAACACGGCGCGCTTGAGCGCGCCGTGTGCCACTAGTTCAAGCAAAAAAAGGAGGATTCTGACGTGTGGGACTCCATTTTCCCCATCTAATTTTACCTTACCCTATGAAATTACAAATCTACCCCTATCTAAATAATTAAACTACCCCATCACTCTTCCGCACTCCACGTCATTCACCCTTTCCTCAATTTCGTTTCTTTTCTTCTAATTCCTCACTTCACCGGTTCGCCTCTTTTCCTTCATTTCATTTCTTTACTTCCTCTCTCTCTCCTTAATCTACTCTCTCTCTCTCTCTCTCTCTCTCTCTCTCTCTCTCTCTTCTCTCTCTCTCTATCCGTCTCTTCTACTATAAATTTCACGCTTTTTTTTATTTGCTCTCCTTTGCAGGAATCAACCTCGGTGGAGGGGAGAAAATGGTGACAAGAAGGAGGAGGAGATGGGGAATAAACACAAACCAAGAAAATTCAACCCCTGTAAAATCAAGATCAAGTTCTTAAACCCCAGTATAAGTCCTGATGATCGTTAGGAATTTTGTTTCAAGTTCTTCGATTGTAAATGGATAAACCCCACCATTGTTGCAGTTCGAGCTTTCTCATAGCTTCTGATCTACAATCATCTTGGTGTGGTCTTCCTCGCTTTTTTTCCGAAACCCTTCCTTCTTCACGAGGCAATTTTCTCTCTCCAAGTTCTTTAATTTGCATTAATTTCCTTAATTATGATGTTTATTTGTAAATTGGAGCTGTCTTAGTGAAAATTTGACATATTTTTACCTTGGTTGTATTTGTACGTGGGAGTTTGATACTTTGATTAGAGGAAAATAATTGTCAGCATATGTGGGTTTTGAAGTTTAATTGTGCTTTATTTTTTTTTTGTGGAATCAGGTTTTGATTGAGTTTTTTTTGTAGTGGGGAAATGAATTTTTTTATTTGGTTTTTTCACATTCTCTTTCATTCTTGTTTTATTAGGGTTAGGATTTGTTGTTTTAATTTGAAGATTAGAGGATTGCGATGGAGGGAGAGGGAAAGGGCGTAGTGGTGGGGTGGTTGTGCGGGGCGGTGGTGAGGTGGTTATGTGGTGATGTGAGGCTGTTTGTGGTGGCGTTAATGGAGAGGAGAGAGGAGAGAGAAAGGAACATAGGAGTGAGCAAGAAGAGAGTGGGGAGGGAGTGAGATAAGAGAGTGATTAGAGATTGGTTTGGAGTGTCAAAAGGGTAGTTAATTGATTTAATTAAGGGTATAGTAATTGCATATAATAGGGGGGAGTTTTTGGAGGGAAAGGTAGGAACCCACATGCCAGAAATGGTTGTTCATTGGCCTGAAAACCAAAATAGGGTAGTGAATTCCGTATGATTTTGCAAAAGTTTTAAATGGAATCAGTTAAGTTTTTTTTAAAAAAAATTCCCTAACTAGGTAGTTAATGAAAATTTTCCAAAAAAAAAAAAAGATTAATAAAATGATAAACCTTTAAAACACACCCATTATCTCTAAAAAATTGCATTTTGTAGTGAACAACGAATGGGTAGTATCAAATCCATGATACCTCATCCGTTCCAGTTTTGTTTTTTACGTTTCTTTTTTTGTGTTCCCTTTATTCTTTAGATTTCTCTTTTACATACTTATACTTGTTTTATCCATTAATGTTACTTTTATCCCTAAAATAATTAATATTACCCCTTATTTTTACTTATCACTTCTTGATTTTTCACCCAAACTTATCTCATCCCCTCATTTTTAAAATATAAAAAGATTTCTTTAATTTTATTGAACACATTTCAAACAAATAAAAGAATAATACAACTTCCACGTATAGTAACAATAATTTTCCAAATATTAATTCCCTTAATTGACGTGCAATTCTACAAACGTAAAAAAACAAATCGAAACGGAGGGAGTAAATCTTTATGAAAAGATAAGTTCCCAACTAACTGGAGCAAGTGACAGTAATAAAAGTCTTTACAACTTCCTTCTACTTTTAAGGAGTTAATATTGCTTATTAACATAGTTTTTTTTTATATTGGAACTAGAGGTCAGGTTTCATCTTTATATAATCTAATAAATGCTAAAAATTACTATAAAAAAGGGAAACATAGCATGTAAAAATTGCTTAACTAACGCCCCCCAGGGCACCCATTAACATTTGCCTTTTTAGATTGAAAAGAGAAACAAATAAAATGGCATTGTTTAATGCAAATGAGTTATTGCAATGTTATTATGGGTGTCACATAGTGGAACACCATATAATTAAAAAAAGAGAATGCTAAACATAGCCCTAGGGCTATGGATAGGGTGTGAAACAAAACCGCAACCGATGCCGAAACAAGAAAATTTGGTTCGGGTTTTTTTAAAATTTCGGTGCGGTTTGGACGAAATTTTTAGAATTTTCGGTTTTCGGTTTGAGAGTCGGTTTGAAGATCAAGAGAACCGAACTCCAAACGAAACCGGAACCTAATTACTCTATACAAGTAGTTGGGCCATTATTTTGTTAAAGGCCAAAAGCCCAATAAGTTAAGACAAGAAAAACCTAACCCCTATCCGCGCTCACTCAGTCACTCCTCACTTACTTCTTCCGTTTCTTCTTCCCTCTCAAATCTGAAATCTCAAATTCTCACTATCACTTGTCAGTATTTCTGAAATTCTACTTGCCATTAGTTCTGAAATCTCACTTCACTCACATCGTCCTGCTTAGTCTGCCGCCTTAGTCGCCTATCATCTCTCAATTCCCACTGAAGGAGTGAGGTATGTCATATTTTGTTTAATTATTTTGGAACTGAAAATTAGGTTGTTCGATTTTGTTAATATTTTGTTGAAATATACACCGAGTGTGCGTGTCAAATGAGCAAGGGCTGGACATTGGGGCCGTTTCCTACTCCAAACGACGCACATGCACTCCTAGACCCGTTCTAGGTTGTACGTGATAAATTGCAAGGGTTCTAGGGTCGTCGCCCCCGAAGCAACCGCGCCAACATCGCTCCGCATGTGGTGATCAAATGAGCAAAGGAGAGGAGATGGCGGTGAAGAGAGAGAGAGAAGGAAGGGTCTACAGGTTTGTCGAGTATGGCCTTTGGAATGTGGGTCCTTAACTGGAAAATGCTGGCAGCGAAGTTGAGTGGAGGTGATGAGAGAAGACGCTGTAACAATCTTATGCATCCAAGAGGTGATGTGGACTGGGAGAAGGAGCTCGACGCTGCTCATGGGTGTTATGTAAGGCGTTGTATGCCGGTCAGGGAACAAGGTTCTAGAGACCGAGTTAAGAATGGATCGGCGTGATCTTGGATGAACGGTTAGGACACAGAGGTAATCGAGACCTACTGGAAAAGAGTGATTAGGTTGATTCAGGGTAAAGTTGGCTTCTGTGAGTAAAAGTATTGTTTAAGTATTTAGTGCCTTGCGCCTCAAGTATGGTTCTAGGTCGGAGGAGAAGCGACAATTTTGGGAAGACTTTGATGAGGTGGTACAAGGGTGTCCACACACACGAAAGTTATACATCTGGTGCGATCTGACATGGGCATGTTGGGGTAAAGCGTGATGCTTTGAGAGTGTCCATTGGAGGTTTTGGGTATGGGCAACGAGATGCCCACGAGCAGGCCATTTTGGATTTTGCTCAATCTTATGATTTATTTTTGGCTAATACTTGAGTTTAAGAAGCGCAATTCTCACTTGATAATTTTCGGAGTGGGTGCAAATGCAACTCAAAATAGACTTTCTGGTAACAAGGAGGCGGATAGACACAGTTGCATAGACTGCAAGTTATCCCTGGAGAGATGTTGTTACCCAACACAGACTTTTAGTGATGACTATTCGAATTAGAAGAAAAGTGTGAAAAAGAAGGCAGTAGCCAAAGGGGAGCCAAGGAATAAAGCTGAGTGTGGACCTTAAAAGGATGCAAATGCTAAAGTTTCACCGAAAAAGTGATCCACGAGGCTAATTGGGATGGAGAGGTAGAATCCAGATGCATCTTGGTCAAAAACAATGAAGAGCTGTTTTTCCTAAGAGTGGCCAAAGAGGTCTTAGGAGGTGAACTCACAGGGGAAGAACTATGGTAATAGGGATACTTCTTGGTGGAAATAAGAGGGAAAGCGGAATCAAACACAAAGAGAATGTATTTAGCCTTGGGAAAAAGCAGGACGATGAAACCTTTGCAGCGTATAAATACGCTAAAGGTTAAAGCAAAGGTTTAGCTGTGCGGCAAGCTAAAAGAAAGGCTTACGAAGAGGTATTATGCAAGCGCTAGACTCCAAAGAAGGAGAAAAGGAGGTTTATAAGATGGCAAAGCGAAGACAAGAGGCTAGAAAGGCTAATTGCATGGTCAAGTGTGTCAAAAGATAAGAACACAAGGTTTTGGTTAAGATGAGGACATCAAAGAAAGGGTCGGATGGAGTATTTCGATGAATTTATTTAATGAAAGTCAAGGGGCGTTACAGGGATTGTCTGTGAGTAAGGAGGAATCAATGTGGGTTTGTTCGACAGGTCAAAAGAGTAGAGGTAGAGTGCAATTAAGAAGATGAAAATCGGAAGAAAGCAGTGGGGCCTGCATGTTATACCGATGAGGTGGTGGAGGTGTCTAGGTCTAAGGTTAGGTATTGATTGGTTAATGGGTTGTTAACAAGATTGAGAGACTTCGAGGATCCCTCCAAGCTGTGAAGAATTTTTTGGGGGTTTTGTGATTTATTTTTTTTTTTTTTTTTTTTTTTTTTTTTTTTTTTTTTTAGAGCTTTTTTTTTTTTTTTTTTTTTTTTTGGTCCAATTTATATAGGAACAAAAGGAGATGCTCAGGATTGCGCTAACTACCGAGGAAATAAAGCTTATAAGTCCACTATGAAGTTGTGGACGTAATATGAACAACGGTTAAGGGCATGCATAGACAATCCGGAAAACCAGTCTTCGGTTTTATGCCTGGGCGATCCACAATAGAAGCAATTCATTTGTTAGAAAATGATGGAGTTTTATAGGGCGAGCAAGAAGGACTCATATGTCTTTATCCGATCTGAAAGGCTTTTATCGACAAGTCCACAGGATGTACTTTGGTGGGAAAATGTTGAAAAAAAGGTATTCCCCGGAGGTATTTGACCTAGTTAAGGACATGTATCGTGGGTTTGTGTCAACAAATGTTAGTACTTTGCTGATGGAATTGACAAAGGACTTCCCTTATAAGAGATTGGTTTGCATCAAGGGCGGCATGAGCCTTTCCTTTTTGCATTGGTATAGATGAAAGTGAACAGCCAACAGAGGACGGGGTACCATGATGATATCGTTATTTGCGGATGATATTTTTATTGGTGGTGAAACTAGAACTGGGGTTAATGCCAAGTTGGAGCATGGGAGACACAAGGTTGGAATCTCGAGGATTTTAAGCTAAGTCTCGAGTAAACTGAAGTATTTGGAAAATTTGTTCGTTTGGTCTCAAGTGGGGGACAATGATGGAGTAGTAGTGAGGTTGGACCGGAAAAGGATGACCACTGCAGTGCAATTCGCTTAAGTATCTTTGGGTCATCATCCAAAAGAATGGGGATATTGGACAAGATGTGGACTCATAGGATTAAGTCGGGTGGTGATAATGGGGGCGCTTACCAGGAGTGGTTTTGCGATGAAAGCATCTCTCTTAACGAGGGAAAATTTTACAGGGACTGCTATAAGACACGTTTTGCTTATGGTCGGAATGTTTGGCCTCCAAGAAGAGCATGTTCAAAAGTTGGGGTCACGAGATGCGGATGGTTAAGATGGCATGTGCGGTA
>SNQN01002466.1:0-12671 GCA_008642245.1 Bassia scoparia | reverse complement strand
CTCCTAGGTCGCGGAGGGAGGAAGAGGCAGCAGAACCAGCAGATCCAATTTGGGAAACCTTTGTCATGACGGTGTACAAGGTCTGTCCACACACAGACAAAGTTATACATCTGGTGCGATCTGATAGACCAGGGCATGTTGGGGGGTAAAGCGTTGATGCTTTGAAGATGTCCATTGGAGTTTTGGGTATGGGCAACGAGATGCCCAGGAGGAGGCCATTTTGGATTTTGCTCAATCTAGAATTTATTTTGGCTAATACTTGGTTTAAGAAGCGCAATTCTCACTTGATTACTTTTCGGAGTGGGTGCAAATGCAACTCAAATAGACTTTCTGCTAACAAGGAGGCGGATAACACGTTGCATAGACTGCAAGTTATCCCTGGAGAGATGTTGTTACCCAACACAGACTTTTAGTGGATGACTATTCGAAATTGAAGAAAAGTGTGAAAAAGAAGAAGCAGCATAGCCAAAGGGGAGCCAAGGATTAAATGAGTGGACTGACGTGTGCGACCTTAAAGGGATGAATAATGCTAAAGTTTCACCGAAAAAGTGATCCACGAGGCTAATTGGGATGGAGAGGTAGAATCCAGATGCATCTTGGTCAAAAATGCATGAAGAGCTGTTTTCCTAAGAGTGGCCAAAGAGGTCTTAGGGGAACTCAAGGGGAAGAACTATGGTACAATAGGGATACTTCTGTTGGTGGAATGAAGAGGTGAAAGCGGCAATCAAACACAAAAAGAGAATGTTTTATTTAGCCTTGGGGAAAAATAAAGAGCAGGACCGATTGATGAAACCTTTGCAGCGTATAAATACGCTAAAGGTTGTAAGCAAAGGTGTTAGCTGGTGCGGCAAGCTAAAGAAAAGGCTTACGAAGAAAGGCCAAGATATTATGAGCGCAAGCGCTAGACTCCAAAGAAGGAGAGAAAAGGAGGTTTATAAGATGAGGCAAAGCGAAGACAAGAGGCTAGAAAGGCTATTCCATGGTCAAGTGTGTCAAAAGATAAGAACCACAAGGTTTTGGTCAAGATGAGGACATCAAAAGAAAGATGGTCGGGGCTGGATGGAGTATAGTTTCGATCTTGCAATCTTAGCCAATTATTTAATTGAAGAGTCATGGGCGGCCGGTATCACAAGGTTAACGAAGCAATTCAGTCGACTCTGTGCAAGTGCCAAAGGAGGGAAATCAATTTGGGTTCACCGAGGGTTAGTATCACCCCAAGCCTTATCGGTAGTCTACGGTAGAGACAGGTAGAACAGAGCTATGCCCAGATCAATTTCGGAAGAAGATGAAGAGAACCATCAAGAGGATGGCAACTAGTTTGTTGACCTTATGCGAAGAGGCCAACAGTGTGGCAAGAATCCGTAACACACATTTCGAATAGTAATACGTGATGATTGGAATTACGAAGAATCATTTCAAAGTCCGTGATCCTATGACTTTCACCTAACGGGTGCTGATTGGTGTAGTTCGCGACCAGTTGAGATGTCGGTCTCCCAAATGGGTTAAGGTTAGGACTGTGGGGCTGGTTCAGCCTCTGACTGCGGGTAATGGAGTTGTTAACCAAGATATACGTCATGGAAGACCTTCGAGGCATCCCCTCAAATGATTGGGGTGAAAAGAGCACCCTTTGGTCCCCAATTTATAAGAACACGGAGCATTGCTCAGGATTGCGCTTAACTACCCGGCGGAATGAACGCAGCTTATAAGGCTTCACACTAGAAGTTGTTTTTCGGGGAGTACTAACATCGAGAGTGCCTTGTGCGTGGGCTTGAGCCGGTAAACGGAGCCCGCACTACGGTAAGCATAAGATCCGCGTGTTAAGGGCATGCACTAGCATATCGAAAACCTTCTGTTTTACCTGTGGCGATCCACACATGGATGAAAGTGCGTCAATTTCATGTTAAGGATGCATCGAGTATGATTCAGTGGGAGACGGAGCTCACTCGTGTAGCCTTAGAAAGGTGAGTTCCGAAGCGGGAAACGGCCCGAAAACGACCTCCGTTATAGTGTGCCCATTCATATTAATGGTACTCCCGCATCTGCGAAGACTTCTAGGATCCCTAGACAAAGACCAAATGCAGGTAACCAGTTCGTGTTTGTTTTCTGCTGACGGGTATTTCATGGGTGTAAGCGAGACTCGAGAACACTGTTAGACTCCAATTTGCTACCCGCAAAATATAGTAGGCTATTCCCCGGAGTGGTACATGACCTAGTTAAGGCCTGCGATAACTCTGTTGGTCTCATTGTTATATTCCATTCAATCTCGGACGCGTATTAAGATGCACATAACTTACATGTTTCTCGCACCTATAGATCAGAAGCGTACTAACCCTAAAGATTACTACGAAAGTGATGTTATCTATTATGCACAGAGACTACTCTAACCTAGAAATTGTGACCACTTTGGCATTAATCATAATTAAATCGGTTTCCTGTCTAAAAACGGATCATGTTCGCATATGGTGTTCAAACAAATCACTGGTATTTTCAGAACCGCATTCACATAAAAGAAAATGAAAATTTTTATTTTTATAAGCACAACTTGTAATTTCTAATGTTTGGGGTCTATTTGGACTTTGACTCTTAACTATATATAATGTACCTCTTACCAATTTAATATTTTATAACCAAATGAATACAACCAATGGATCCGATGAACTTTTGTCGGCCAACCCTAGCTATTATACCATGAACTATCCAAAAGCATAAGGTTCATATTCATCTCAACCAAAGTCTTACACTAAATCTTGGCACAACAATCACAAAACATCAGAAAAAGCTTTACACGTTCGTTAACTCGATTATAACAAGTATAATCAAACTAGTCGTTCATTCGGAGCAGCACACTGGCGTGTCAATACTGTCGCACCATTGCGATTCGGTCCGCACCGTGCATTTACATACCTTTATGTACACGTTAGTCCTGCGTATTGTTTATGGTTTTTTATGGAAAACGCAACACTAAACCCTGCACACTTGACGTCAAATATGTTACTGTAACAAAAAAGAGGCCAACTCCACATTCAGAGCCAGAGACCGGACGTAACCATGAACCTTATCTGCGTTGACATCGCGCCGCGTCTCTACAAGGATACAGAAATCGTTCAGTCACTTCTGACAACGTGATATAATAAACAGACAATGAAATAACAACAAGGAACGCAAAACAGATGGAAACAATCCAGTTAAAAAGATATATAATTACTGGCGCGCTTAATAAATTCGAAAATTTTCACCTTACATATTTACCACTCACCAAGACAATTAAATATATCGGTGCATGTTTCTACATGTTTGTCTAATTAGATCGAAAACTCGTCAATAGGTTATTTATTAGATTGAAAAAGGATGTATGCTTAATGGCGCAGTAATCTCAGAAATACAAACCTTGTTATTGCGCATGTGAATCGAAAAGACAGAACGATGCTTTGAACTCAACCGAACGAACTGTGTAAGCGTGTTGAGAGAGTGAGAGAGAGAAAACACAGTTCAAGGACAGAGAGAGAGACGGAATAGACGGTCCTTGAAAATCGCTGTGTGTTCGCGTCATGGTTAATGCAGCCAAATGATGGGTAGGCTACGATTGAGTTTATATCTACTGACGTGCGTCGGGATAAAATTAATATGATGGGAAAATTATAATCCGCTTTGGGCATGGATAATATAACTCGCCGGAAGCTTGCGGAGAGCCGTTTGAGATGCGCTCATTAAGTTTGACGCAGGTGGCCTGCCTATATACGCAGAGTCAGGCTAGTGGACAGCTCAACTATAAGCGCAGGCCTCCTGTTGGACGGTCTATCTTATCCGCAAAGCCTGAGGATTCTATGACGGCTTAACAATATTTTTTTCCTAAAACTCGAAGGTATTATGTGTTGAACATAGATGCCTCCTGAATTTTTTACAATTTTGTGTCAATTCGGATATTTTGCCGTCTCTCATTGAAGTTGTTCGACGCACCTGAGTACACACCCTACTGCTTCTGCACATGAGCAAAAAGTGAGTGAAGGGGTCTAGAGTTTGCTTCGTGACAGAAGGAGTGGAACTCCATGACCGCCTATTATTGGTTCCGGAGTGATATGCTTTAAGTATCTTGGGTCCCCAGTATCAATCCCAATAAGTATTATTGTGGGTGATATAATTTTTGATTTTCTCCATTAGTTTGCTGGGCTTCGACGTTTTGTATTTTATCATGGCGTGCATAAAAGGACAGCGGTGAGGTGAAAAAATCTTATCATGAGAGACAGAAGAGAGCATGCTACAGGAAAGTGAACTTATGCCAGATATCAGGCAATAATCTCTAAAAATACTGGGTCATCCCTTTAGAAAGGCTGCAATGCAGAAAAATCATTTACGTAGGACGTGCTAATACGAGACCCGAGTTTGCTCGTGTTATCTGGTACTCTGAAAAGCGTTGTTGGGCTGCGCAAGAAAAGAGTGTAGCATGGAAGTATCTTCCACAAAACTGTCTATGGTGAGAATTATTTTTAAGTCCAAACACAGAAGTGCCTAAACTGCGAAAGTAAGCATGTTTAAAAAAGATGAAACTGCTCTCAAGGAAATAGGAAATAATTAAAAGTAAATAAAAGAATAGACAGGTAGATCATCTTATACATTGCCATTGTTCATTTGATCCTCGATCATAGTAACTCTGACTACATGTATTTATCCAAGACCAGAAAGGTTGGTGTTCCGAGTAATGGACCTCAATCCAGTATTTCTCAATCTTTGTTGCAGATTATTGTCACTAGCAGGTTCCAAAGCAATGCTTTTATGTCTTACAAGTAAACCAGAACCCATATGCGTCTTGCGTTGAAGAGAGCACTGCTAGCACGGAGACCTCAGAGTGCGTAGGGTCACCGGTTGTCTGAATTCAGTTCGGAAAGCGTGGATTTAATCTTCTTGCGGCTAGCAAAGGCGAGTTGTTACATTTTAAGACGAGGTGTCATTACAGTTGGTTATACAGACTGGGTGATGAAATCCACAAAAAATTGAGTATCTCCTTACAGTAGGACAAAGGAGTTAGAAAAGATCTGAAACAGTTCGGATTTGCCAAAGAGAGTGAGCGCTCTCGCATCGGAGGAGTGGAAGGCAGGAATTCTATGCTGGATGACCTGCCCAGAACTAATACAATTGGTTCATTGTTAGCCGACCCCACATATGGGATTAAGGCCTATGTTTGAAGTTATATATTTTTGATTTGTAATCGAGTGTGTTTTCTTGAGTGATCAAGATGAAAAGCAAGCTAGTGAGAGTTTGCTTCATTTTTATAATGATAATACATTAACCACTATTCAAAGTCATGTCTAGGTTCTGAAACCGAGGAGTTAATTCAAGAATCCAATTAATGTTCAYAAGAACTCAAGCAAACTAACAGAAATTGTTGCAATACTTGAAAATTTCAGTCACTCTCTAAAAATCCAACATATCTAGACCTTCCTAAGAATCGAACAGGACAAACTCAAATTCTATAGCCAATGCTACTCAAGAATTTACTGTTGTATGGTCGATAAGCATTTTTAATAGAGTATTATTTAATCGCTAAACGCTGTAATACGGTGGGATATAAGAATTGTAAAGGCAAATGGTCTCAAGGTATCTTCTTTTAAACTTATATGAACCTATCTTAATTCATTTATTTACTAAGAAAAAAATAAAATTGTCTAGTGAGAACCCAAAAGGCATATCTCAGAATATAATAAAAGAGGCACAATCATTCTCATTTTTTTATTTATATATTCTGAATAACCATATCAAACGTACACATGGACTTCTAATAAAGCAAAGAAACACTATAGAAGAGTACTCTATTAACCACCATGTGAAGAGAAGTTCCACTTCAAATCAGCACACAAAAAAGAAAGAAAAACTATAAGAAATGACACTTAAAATGACTATCCAGGTAACAATTGAAAGAAAGTGAAAAGAAATGCAAATGAACAAACCTCCGCTAAGCCCTCCGGAGATCGATTACGCAAGTGATGGTAATACCGAGCTTCAAATACACCCGGCCCAAAAGGCGGAAGTTCAAAGTCTGTATCCAGGTCCACAGCAGCATAATTATCATCATTTACTCTGTGTCGAGTAGTATCCAAAGCTGAAAGGAAAGACAATACTACAACTCAATAAAATCCAACAGTACGAGAATTTAATAAAATATTAAAAAAGAACAAAATGACAACAATTATATATWAAGCGCATGATAGTCCTGAGTAGCATTAGTGTATTCTAGACAGTTAAGAAAAAGAGATGAAGCTTTGAGCAACTTGATGCTAAAACTACAAAATGTCTAAAAAATAGGAGAACTRCAAGCTTTGAGCACGTTATATGCCCAACTTCCAATCATATCACAAATGGTGTACTTCATAGAATATGCTCTAACTTCCCAAAATCATTACCTCTCCACTAATGAATTCATCTACATCACCTATCATATACTAATTTTGAAAGAAGCTGCTAAACCGTGCAATATATCAAGTGGTTGCGCTAGAATCAGAATTAATTGCAACTAAAAAGGTAGGTCTCTAAATTTAATTTATCACTAATTTAGATTCATTGCTTACTCCTGAAATAAAGATTGTTCTTTCGTTGCAAGATATGTCACGGATCATGATAAGGGAAAATCTCGTGAATTAGAGACAGGTTATACTTCTCTTCGTTTTGTTGGATTAAAAGTATGCATTATGTTGTTAGATTATCATGGGTAAAATGTCTTGGGGGTTTCTTAACAATTGCTAGAACGAGCAGACTGATTCCTTTCAACATGTTAGTAATGAGTAATTGATGATTATATAAATGCAGATGTGATGGTTCAATTGAATGCATAATCTTCATTTTCTATTGGTACTATTATTTGCTTTCATGCTTTCATGTGGTGGCAATATCAATCTTATTCACATATAATATGGCGAGATGATTTTTGTGCAAGATAAAGTGATAACAATCAAGGAATCAAAACACCTGGCACAAAATTAACGTTTAAATCAAAGTGATTTTTGCTTTCCATTTTTTAATCGTTATTAATTTATTGCAGACACACATTTCTTTGTTTTTTCTGTTTGGTTATAGAGTGTTGGGCTAGAAACACAATTAATCAACTAAAACTAACATTTCACAACAAAAAACAAACATATGAAATACAATAGGCAAGCAAAGTAGCAAAAATCGAGCTAGAATCGATAAAAAAAAGAAGACAGAATCACAAATTTTCACCAAATCAAAACTCAGCACAACAATACAATTAAAAAACGAACTAATATAACCTGGAACAAAAGCCACGCGAAGCAAAGACGAAGGAGAACCCAGCTAAGGATCCATGGGTTGGCAGCTTAATAAGTTCCACACACGAGCAAATAAAAAAGGGAATCCATGTTGGGATCCAGGTTGCAGCTGAATAATCCAAGCAAACAAGGAACAGAGCCCACCTTGCAGACTATCCAGATTGCAAAACACAGCAGCATGGCACCGTATGCCATGCAACGGAGGCACACTCACAGAGAGTTAAAGAAAGCTGAAATATAGAAAAAGTATGGAATGATGGATATATATTAACAAAAGTATGGAAATCTAGCAAAATGTTCAACCTCAACAATGTGGATCCCAAATCAAAACCCCAAAAAATCAAATCAAATTGAAACCGTTCGACTAGCAACCTACCTTTAGACACTCCAAATCGATCAAATTCACTCCCGTCGACGAAACTCCACAAAAACAAACGAACCCTCTACACTGATTTCGTTAGTCAGGTTATAACAATCTTTTCATCCTCGTTTTTAACATAATTTATGCTGCTGAAATTTCCGAGTCAAGTTTTGTCTCTTTTGTTTTGTGGAGCCTTCCTTTTTGAGGCTATAGGTAGTAATATTCTATGTTTTGATTCAATTTCTTGCTTAGAAATCATCCGATGATATCATAATTTTTCTGAAACAGGAATTTGACAGAAAGCTATGGCAGCATGATTGTGAGATAAACTTAGCTAAACCTGCGCAGCTGAAGAAGATGATGTTAAATGCAGTACGTGAAGACATTGTCATAACTATGATGTAATTTTCTACTTCGTATTATGTTGGTGTGAATTTATAAGGTTTTTGGATAAATATTTTCTTGTGGCTAATGTATGTTCAACAGCTTCAACCCAGTAATTGAAATCTTAGTATTTAGACCGAGTTTCATCGAAAATGTGACTCGATTAGGTATTTACTATTTTAGGTTCGATAGATATAACCCTATCATCACTTATCAAGTTATCAGGGATAGAATTCCTAATTTTCAAATGCAATTGTCTAGAACTACAGGGATCCTAATTGGAGAAGCATAATCTGTCACTTGGACTGATTTTTTCATAAATGCAAATATTTACCTGGAAGTAATCATTCAAAGTTGTGACTTGTGAAGGGCTATATGATGCATATATAGTGAGAGTTTAGTTTTTTTTCGTGGTTTAATTTGTGAGTAGATCCAGGTAGTTTAGTAAAGGTATTCCTGTTTTAATATGTTGACCTTTTGATTTTGATTGTTCACGACAGGACTATCGGAGAGGCACAAGGAGAAGCGTTCGGAGTAGTATCAACGGTGAAAGGCTCAGGCAGAGAACCTTGGTGTTTTCAGGGAAGACTCATTCGGTGTCAAGTTGCTTGCATAGAAAACAATCACAAACCACTTCACGCAAGATACATGGTAATGCTATATATGTGGCTATGCTAAAAATGTCAGGCCGACTATTATTTGTGAACTAAATTTGCATCAATATGTGAGTTAATGTAATTACAGGGTGGACGATTATTATTATAATTTAGCTGTT
The DNA here is from genome assembly GCA_008642245.1 of Bassia scoparia. Classification (NCBI taxonomy): domain Eukaryota; kingdom Viridiplantae; phylum Streptophyta; class Magnoliopsida; order Caryophyllales; family Amaranthaceae; genus Bassia; species Bassia scoparia. The sequence goes on along the minus strand of SNQN01002466.1, from coordinate 3,874 downwards.
GTTAGACATAGAAATTTTAATTACTTGACACAATGATCATATGAAGGTAAGAAGGTTCTAATGGGAGTAATGGTTGCCCTATTATTACTCTTCTATATTTATCAGGACTATGAACCAACTGGAACAACACAGTAAGATCGGAAGACTGATGTCCCAAGTAGGGCTCTATTGGAGCCTTGTGTACCGTGCAATGGATGCTCTTTTAGAGGAATTCCGAGAAAACCATCCATACGAGTCAGTTGAGGATAAGGAAGTAAAGGACTAAAACCGTCTCTGATACCACGATCACCTCTAGTGGAAAAGAACTGAAAATTTTGGGCTGTATGGTGCTGTGGAGTTCACCCTCAAAAATATATGTAACTTCGATTGATATGCTTATTATTGTTATTTATTATGCTAGAAGCATAGGGAAACACACTGCTATTTTGATACATTATGAAGATAATTAATACAAAATGATACCCATTAATTAAATTTCTCTCACTAAACAAACCCAGAAATACAAACGAAGAAAAGAAAAGGTATCAAATCTTATTTAAATAGTTACGACTCAATTGACCCAGAAAAATCCATTATTATTAATTAAAGAACACAAATTGAGAAAAAATTGATTGATTTGATTTCTCTTTAATCAAAACCTAAATTTTTGACCCAATTTAAAACATGAACCCCCAACCAACAAAACCCAATAGTTCCAAGCTTTTTCGAAAAACCCTAACACCACAATTTTCATCATCCCTCGCATGCCGCATCCAACCAACAAGAGACATCATCAGAATCGAAATTAAAAGTCAAACTAAGAATAAAAAATACACAAATTTAAATCAAAAATAAAATAAAGTCCAAAGTAAGACCAAAATCAACTAAATTACGTCCAAATATACAATCAAACCACACTTTCTCAATTTAAACAACCAAGAAAACAATAGACTAACCTCTTCCGCTGATGAAGCATTCTAGCTGCAACAATCAAGGAGAAGTTCATGGTTCGCAGCAAACAGCAAACGACAGAGAAATCGACATAAGCAGGCTTTGAAAGAAGAGGAGAGAGACAGAGAGAAGAAAGAGAATGGCAGAAGATGAATTGAATGACGAAGTGAATTAGGCAGGAAGTGGAAGCATGAGGATAGTGGATAAAGAAAGAGATTTGTATCGGTAATGGCAAGTGTAATATGAAGTGTAATGCATGGGCAATGTTGTAATTAACATTTGGCCAAAACTCAAAACACCTACATTTATGATGTATGGGATAATTAGATTCTTGCACAAGTTTTGTTTTCAATTGATCGAATTTGTTCAGAAAATTACATTTTTATAAAATTTGTTATACAACGAAAATTGCTGTCGAAAATACAGGTATTTGGGTTACGTATTATTCGAAATTACCCAAACAATTGATTCGAAACGATGGAATGTAACCCAGAAATTTCGGAAACAAACTTTGAAGTTGTTTTTGTTTCAATAATTTCTAGAAATTTCGAACAAAAATTCGAAAATCAGGTTGTGCTGGAGCTGTAATGCGCGGCTACGTGGGCTCATAACACGGCTGTGGTGGCGCGAAGGGTTGCGCTTCCTCCCAGTGTGGCCGTTGTCGAGGTTGCACTGCTGTTGTTGCGCCACTTGCGTGGAACATGAGCAGCTGCTGCTTGCCTCTGTTCATGGTGGTGAAACGAGCAACGCAGGCCCGAATTGGCGGGCTGCGGGGTTGTACTGCGTGCTGGCTGGTTGGGCGCCAGTGGGTCTGACCAGCTCAGGTTTATGAAAATAAAAAAAGGATATATAGTATATATATATATATTCAAATGTTATGTGCAAATTTATGATTAATTAGATTAATTGCCTTTTGAGTTTTAATTGAATTAAAATAATAATAATTTTCTTTAATTAGTTTTGACTAATGATAAAGAATTTTTATGTGACGAAGTAATCCATTTCATAGCATTTTAATGAAGTGATTTAATATTTTCGATATATTGATACTGTTTGTGCTCATTTAGTCATATTTTGTATTATTCTTTGACATGTAATGACTAGTAAGACCCAAAATTAGGATAGAAAATACGATCTGCGAAATCGTTGGTTTGAATGTAACTTTAAGTACGATCTGCGCCATCGTTAATTTTGAACTGTAATAAAATTTATATTTATTTTCATTTTCTTTTATTCACAATCAGATAATCAAGTTGAAAAAAGGAGTTTCAAGGAAGAGGTACTCAATGGAGAATCAAGGATGCTTCATGAAAGTTAGAAACTTTTCTATTATATGGCATACTAGATCATTGTTTATTCATGTTTTTTAATTAAGCTTTGAGCATTTATTTAATTTTAATATTTGCTTGCATAAGTTTATTTTTGGTTAAAAATGTCATTTGTTCACTAATGATTAACTATGTTCAAACTATAAATCCCCATTAATAATATTTGAGTTCATTGTTATTTCCAAACAACACCTATAATAGCCTTTCCTAATGAGTAAGTACGGGATCTGCCCAAAGCGAGTGTATTGCTCAAATAATTCTTGGGAGATATGGCGGTAGGTTTTTTTTAAAGATGTGTACATGTGCGTACGATTGTTTGGTTTGACTCAACAAAAATCATCAAAAGACATAAACTTTTGGGTTTTGGAAACTAAGAGATAGATTGGACAAAAGAGTTTTTAATCTCATCTAGCAAGAATTATGAATGAGTTATAATTAGTAGAACGTTTACTCTCACCCTTTAACACTATTGTTAAGCAGCGCCAAAGTCCGCTTGATATGAGTGCGGAGAGATCTTGGTTATGTAATTTATTTCAAATAGGGATTCCAGAATTTTATATAAAATTATTAGACTTGTTTATTGATAAGCCTGAATTAATTTTGCTTTATTACATTGATTGCTAGAAAATCATGTCTAGTGACCAACAACAACAACACGCTTCTGCTTTTAAATTTAGCGCTCTTGTCTTGGAAAAAGATAAATTGCAATGCAACAGTAACTTCCTCGAATGGCGAAGATGGTTGTGAGAATTTGTTCTCAAGCTGATAGAAGGGAAAGTGTTTCTTGATACTCCACCCCTGAACCCCTGCCAGAAACTCAACTGCTGCAAGGAAAGAAGAGCTCGACAATAACTGCTCAGGCCAAATTCTACCTATGCCAAGTCAAATGTCTTGGCTTGTTCCATGGAACATGCTTTTTCAAAAACGTGTTTTAAAATCAGGAATGCCCTACTACAATATCCAGTAGCTTACGACATTGTTGCAAAAGATGCGCTCGATTAGAGAGATTTGAAGCTATTGCCAAGCTTCTGAATGCCAAACTGAGGCAAAGGAACCCGTTCTCGGACCCATGTGTTGTTCCATGATTGGAACTGTTCCAAAGTCAATGGATGAATTGGGTTTCTTCCTTGATCCCAAAGAGGTTGGGCACTGATATTTGATGGATCAGATCTTCGCCTGAAAAATTTTCAGGCTTTCCGGTTTGAATTTTATATGCAAGGAGGGGAAGCTACTTGCACCAGAGTGCATGGCATGCTTAGTTGGGCTGAAAGGAGCTTACCTACTTGAACTGTGCCTGAAAGATGTGTAATGGTCAGCAAGCTAAAAGCTCAAGAGAAGGGGCTCTAAATGAAAGGGTAAGGCGAAGCGGCTGTGATTGCCACTAAGACCTCTTCCAAACCGAAAGCCCGTCCAAAGGCAAAGTAGCAGCACTAAATGAGTGGCTACATGCCACAAGATTGGCATTGGTAAGAGGACACTTGCCGCCGTCTATCTCTGGAAGAAAAGAAGGACATGGTGCCTTCATCCTATCAGGTATATAGTTATTGAAATTCAATTTGCTACTTCTGCTCTCTTGGTGTATTTGATTATGCTTTGTGGGTCTCACATTTACTTGT
>SNQN01002465.1:61306-73925 GCA_008642245.1 Bassia scoparia | reverse complement strand
AGATCGCCTCCCAGCGCCCGGAACGCTCATATTTAAAAGTGAATCGCCCATCGCGTGATGTAGTCTCGTGAGACCATTGCAAGAAGGGACTTAGTTTTCGCCTCTAAAGGCTAAAGACGCGCGCAACGCATCCAGACGTCAAACGCTAGAGGAGCTGCAGTTGGTATCAGAGCAGGTTCGAATAGCACCTGGTCCGGAAAAGGAAAAATAGAATGTTACTCGATACTCTGTATGTAGTATAAGATTAATTATTAGTGTTAGTTGCTAGATAAGTTATATAATGTATTATTATTATCCTGATCATGTAATATGGTCGGCATCGAACACATTATTGTTTATTATAAAAACGTTCGAGCAAGCCAAGGGCATGTCATGTGATTACAGACCACTCAGCATAAAGAGACATACCAGTAGACTTGAATATAGGAGAAGACCTATCATGCTGGGAGGCGTATAGTTGACTTCGGGAGTCTGTACCAAGCCGTGCCAGAGCAGTATAGTGACTGAATGTGAATATAGACGCGCCGTTTGTAGGAAAGATCCGCAAGGCACATTGTCCTCGCGGGTCTCGCAAAGTAGTCAGAAAGCGACCCCACGTCCCTAGTGAAGCTAAGGGTGTCAGCGGCGCCCCAAGCACGCTGCACGTGTCCCGGATGTGTGCCTAAAGAAGCTTCCTGTGTGTTCGAATTGGAACGGTTCTTCGAGTTAGTCAACGATCTGGATGTCACGGTACTCCTTTGTAGGTTGGACAGCGGACGTACGGTCATGGCCATATTCCCTATATGCTTTTGCACAGAAGCGTCAGATAGAAGGGAGAAGGAAGAAAAAACGGTAGCCATAGCCCTTACACTCGCATCCAAATATTTCATCCCGCATTTCCGTTGTGCTGCTGCCGCACCACCGACAGGACGAATCAGACAAACCCCAGTTTGCGTCAATGGAGATGACCCGCGTCAGTTCAACACACAAATCCAAGCCTGCCATCCCAAGAAATAAAGTAAGAAATACCGTGTCGTTAGAGCCCCTCTGCCTGCCTAGTAACCCACATTTACCTCCTATGCCCATGGGTTTGAGCCACCAAACGCCGAGATTGAAGCCGAAAGTTGGATGAAAATTGATTGGGACGAGTCCGGCAGATATTCCTCAAGAAGATTCCCACGAGCGCCTAACCAAACGTCGAGATTAGCCTCTCATCAGAGAGAACTCTATGGATATCCCTGATCTTCTGATACAATTATCCGGCACAAGACATCCCCCCAGCGAGGCATTGTCCCTGCTAAATATCAGGAATTACAAACGGGCGTCCATTCCCGAACGGGAATAAACCCCGGCGCGTGGTTCCTTGCGCATGTGAGACAGCAGAACACGTGTCGAAACATTGAACAACGGAACACCACACCGATAGCAGAACCGAACGTAATTTACCGTTCATGTCTGACCCACCTGAATTGGACCCCCGCAATCATGCATCTCCTGAACAGATGTCTCGATCTCCCTGTTTGTGATTCAAAAGGGACTAACTTGACGATGAGGCTAGGGAAATTCGGAATATTGCGCATTAGATCAGGTTCACTTTCGTGAACATAACTTCATAAATGTCTGCTCTACATTTTCTTTCAATACGGTTTTTTGTTGATAAGGGAAGCAGCGATCTTCAACTGGTACTCATAAGGATCAAGAGATTGTCGCACGCGATTTGTTGAAAGACACAGTGAGCGTCAGTCAAAAGCCGGTCCCGCGCAGAAGAGAATCTTGAACACAGATAAGACGAAGAAGCCGAAGCTGTAAAGTAGAGGACTGCAAACGGATGCACAAGGTTATTTATTATATTTTTTATTCATTATTTATATTGTTATTGTGTTTAGTTTTGTCCAGGCTTAATAAATAGCCATTGTAACAACCATTGTTAATACTTTATGATGAAAGGAATTAAATTAGATATTACTTCTTTCGTAACGAATGTATGAGGCCACTTATCTGTCTATACAAAGGATTGCCCATCAAAAAATTGCAGTGCCACTTCAATGGGCAATATATTTTTATATTTCTTGTTTACTATACCTTTATTTTGCAGAACTTCCTTAACTCTCGGCCATCATGGCTGCATTTTTACGATCGAAGTGTGAACAATTGGATGTCAAAACTGCTTTCTACAGAGGTGATCTTGATTAAGAGAGTTCCATATCAAGCGAAGCGCAGTAGCAACCGAGGGTGTTTTTTTTGTTCTCGGAAGAAATAATCTGATCTAGTTCGGCTTGAAGAGTCCCACCGCAATGTGATGGCGAAAAGAGAGTGACTTCTCAACTCTTTTCTGCGTTTACTCATGATCATTACCAGAGAAGTACGAATAGCAAAGCTTCAGGTCAGATAGAAGAATAACTAGATTGCGTCCTTATATCAATTCAACACAAATAAAACAGTTCGCCCTGCTTATGTATATCTAAAGACTCTGACTGTTCGCCTATACGTGAAAGAGGCTCTATGCCTACATTACATCTCAAGCAGGTACTCTCCCAGTCTACAAATAACGAGTTCGCTGAATAATCCGCTAGGTTGCTAGCAAAATCAACGTTGGAATAAGTGTTTGCCTCCAATACTGTGTAAGTGCTCACCGAATCGAGGATCACAGGGCGCAAAAAGTTATTGTGGTTTAATACGAGGGATGTACTTAGTGTAAATTTTATCATGCGTCCTACACATCTTGTTTACAACAAAAGCACAAAGAAAAAAGAGAGAAAATGCAGCATACCCTATGCTAGTCAGTCACCTTGGGTCTATGCTATGATTTAGGAGTCATCTGCTAAACCATTCACTACCAAAATCTAGCCAAGCGTGTGAGCAATATTGCACTATCTTAAAGTCCAACAAAACCAGTGTTCATCATTCGGAATGTTAACCGCTCTAAGGACAGTGTTTTTTTCAGTGTCTCAACTCTAATTGTTCAGTTTTTTTGTGACATGGTGATGTTATTACGTATGGTCAGACTAAGCTGGCGCTCTCTCTGTTATTAGTATTTCGTGATGCATCCTATATCTTCATCATATCAAATGTTTTGAGAGACTCCAATTACACAACCAAAGGCGGTAGATTGTCACATATATACTCCTCGCTACATAAGCAAAAGATACCAACGGTTACAAAATATCTGCAATCGGGGCCTACTAGAATGACGGCTATCTATTGATGTTATGAAAGACGAGGTTTTGACAAGGTGGTCATGAGCGGAATAGTGTTGGGAAGAAGAAGAAAGCAACAATGAGTGAGGACCACCAGGGTTCACTTATCGGTATTCTTTGACGAGCTAAAGTGCTGATTGGGTGCATCTTTCTCACCAAAACGATGCTTATCATTCCAAAGTTGTCCAGGTGACTCTATGATTACTATGTTAAAACATATGTATTATAATTGAGATGTAGTGAAAGGTGACATAAGATTTAACGAAGATTAAACTTTAAAGAATGAGTGTAGAATAGAAAATATCGAATCCATGCGCTCTCTCAATGAGAACCATTGCTATGAGTTCTGACATATCACTTGGTCGATCCTGGACTGGATAAAGTTGGCACGCTTGCTCATTCAGTGTATTCTGTTGCTAGTCTCTGTCACGCACTACATTCTATTGAAATACTGAAGTATTGTGGATCACACAAAGAAAGCCAAGGTGCGAGCTTGTTGTTGGACTTGGACATATCATTCGGCCTCATATGCTATACGTTCAATTTATGATAGGGCTCCCAAGTGTCTTCTACCATCCAAGAGAAGCAAGATATCATAAGAAGATATCTGTCATACAACATATGACAAACTAAACATGGAGTCCCCGCATATTAATGATCACTAATTTCATCTAGCCTTTAACCTCTGACTAACTAGAAGCTTTTACAACCAGATATTTATCCTACAACACAATTACACACCCATATACCAGCCAATTGCATGCACTTCAACCAAAATACACAAAAAGCCACCATACAAAGTCATCCAAGCTCATACAATACAAGCTTTCCTGTCCCTGAATACCTTATACAAATATCCCTGTAATATTCCACTAATCTTATTTAATTCCTAGAGTTCCTTATTTGTGAATGGTTAATACTGTAACATTTCTCCACCCTAATAGTTTAGCGGTCTGTATCTATATATGAATTAGTGGAATTCATTTTCAATGCTCTTATGTGCTGTTTCTAATAGCGCTTGATCTTGACCCGTTGTAATGATGCTTTAGTGAGAATTTTTGGACTTCTCTCGTCAATCTGACATTGTCCGCTAGCTGACTTTCTTACTCGCAATATGACTATCCACTTTTGCACACCTAACAGGCTCACTTAAGATGATCACTTTATATTCTGCGTTTAGATAGAAGCAGCAGAATTTAAGGTTAAATGAGTGACCAATTCTGAGCCAAAGAATTCAATTTCTGCCAATTCCCGAGACGAAAATTTCGTAATGACAACTTATTGGTTTAAGTAAAACAGATAATGTCAGTATGTTTGGCTTTGACAAATCAAAGGAAAGGCAACTTTTCTTAGTTCACAGAAGCTGCGCAAACTATAAGCAATAATCATAAGCCACTTAACGTGAATCCACATCACTAATTTATCGGTAAATAGTGACACTCATATGGAATCATTGGCATATAAGATGACCTCGCGGAAACTAAAAGGAAGACCATCCCAATTCAACCATACTAAATTTGAAAATTTAAGATTCGCGTCTTTACCAAGTATAGTCCCAGAGTGAAGGCTACGCTCTCATAAAGAACCCTCCTCCTCAATCGATAAGGTTGACCTCAGGCGCAGATCAGCTCTAAAACATTCGGCATTCTTCATGCCTTATTGATAGAGTGCATCATTGTGCCATCCGATAGCAGAGGCTCCACCGTCAGCCCTCAAGAGAACACCGCAATGAAACTTCAGAATCAATGGAAGAAAAAACTAAGACAATGCTCTTCTGACTGATCTCAACAGAACAGCAAGAAGCACACCAGATAATTAAACCCCAAGGACATAATCGCTACAGACAATATCTCTATCATCAGCATATCGGCGCTAGAAAGACTATTATATGCTACGAATAGCAAGTAAGCACTACCGAGAACTCTCAGAAATCCAGACTTTCACGCCGAACTAAATTTACATAGCATCCCCTACAAACTGAGATGGACGCACATATAGAAGCTGATAGCTCTAATTCTATGCCATAACTTTGCCTTCCATAATAGCTGTCATGTTGTGGTATAATTCTCCTCCCTTGTACTGAGATTACTCGTCGACATATCACTTAAGTAGAGGAGAGTGAGAATGTTAGCTGGATACTATCTCCTATTTTTCATCTGTTATTTTTTGTAACTTAATTTGTAAGTGCTATCATTCGACTGTTTCGATGACTCGCTATCCTCGACTGTACGACTCTGATATTTCTCCCACTCGACGTGTACCATAGAATAGTCTTTAGAGCAGTAGTACCAAGAGTATTAAATTCCTCAATGGTTCGTAAACCTTATAGGTATGCGTGCTCTAGGGCAAATTGCATTCATTTACTCTTAACCTCTTTTCAGTGTGGGATAGTGTGATTTAGTATGAGTGAGAACGTGACAATAATTCATCATAGTAATAGCTGTAGAGCTATGCCAACATGTCATGCCCCAAATGAAGCTCAGATTACCCGTCTGCTCGATGCAGAACTACGCATACTGCGTCGGAATTACTTCCAGATTACTCTCCCCGATAACGTGTTTTGCCTCTCAATGGAAACAATATCATCTCTTTTCATTGTATTGTGCACACAAGTATTGGAATTGGAGAAATACGTCACAATATATGCTGGGATTCCTCGTAGTTTGGCAGCCAATGACAATGCAGCGGCAAGGTCGTTCTGTTACTGCCACGTGAAGTTATTTAGAGTTCAGATGACAATAAGGTGATGTGATAATATACTATTTTTTGAGAAACAGATAAAAAAAGAGCATCAAATCTTACTGATCTCATAAGGTTAGAAACAATAATGATTGTCCTTTACCTTACTATGATGTTCTTTATACCCTTTTTACTGCCTGTATTGCTCATCGTCTGAGCAGAAAAATAGCGATGCTATATTCAAATCTCGAAAGTTACCCTCGTCGTGAATTGTAAGTGCCCCTTCTGAAAAACCTCGAAGATTATATATTAAATTAAAAATATAAAACAGCTACAGCTTCCAATGTGCATCATGCCTATTTAGATATTGGAGCTTGGAGGTCACAAACAAATTGTTTTAAACCCTACCCTTTCTGAAATCGCATTCTCAGCCATATTTAGAATATGTTTCAGTCCTCTACCCGCATTGTATTCGCCATGTTCAGTGTCAAGTACGAGTGAGTCTTTGTTTATAAATCGATCTATTAATTTTCCTGTCTCTAGCTTTTCTCTCTCGATGGAAGACTCTGTTGGCAGCATAATGATTTGATCTTATACTGAACTTCTTGTCTTTGTCCGTCATCTCCTATTACCCTGTGCATATTAAATACGCAAAATTCGGCACATATCGCAAAACATAAGACTTATACCTGGTTGCAAAAGTGGCTGCACAAGTTTTTGAAGTGCTTCATCACAGAGTCAAAAGAAGTGTGGACAGTATACACTAATCACTTGTTTAACATTGCTATCTTTGTCCTGCCTATCTTTTCTAATTAGTTCTAAAACTCTCACAGGCACGCAGACTCATTAATACGTTATTTTTTGCTGACGAAATGGTGAAAGAGTCACTTTACTACAAATTTAATAAGCTCTGCGTCTTATGACAAAATAACGAGAATGAAATTACATTACCAAGCATATTAGAGGATGTGACAGACCACATTACAGTAATATATCCATCATCATATATGTACCCAGGTACACAAGTCAACAACATCTGTTTATTGTGCATTATGAAAAATCTATATGGAATTACGTACCTTTCTTTCATGCTTCTAAAGAATTATATTTATATACGAATTAAGTGTAATTATATTTGCAATTATGAACAAAGTAATTCTAATATTTGCAGAAGGGCTAATTACAAGAGATCTTAAATTCTGGTCCTCGACGACTGTTGATCTGAATTAATTAATGGTCTAAGTGTCTTTTGGAATTCTTGTCTGCCCATATTGAAGGAGTGAGCCTGAAGTTAGATACGATAGCAGGATTCACGAAGACAGAAGTGGTAATATTACCTTCTTATTTCTATTTTCAAAAATGGCATCAATATGGGTAAAGATCATTGAGGAGAAAATAACAATAAAACTAATGCCATATTGTTTCTAGTTTAGCCTATACAAGGATACAGTCTTAAGCAGCCTTACTATCATTAGGAAAAAAATAAAAAATCAACGGAAGTGAATATAAACTTCAGATGCACGAAGAACCAATCAAGTAAGCAATACAAATCTAAAGTTTGAAATTATATTGCAGCGCCAGTACATGATATTGTATTGGAGGTGATACAGTTCATAAGTAAGACAGCATCAGGAGCCTCAGCCCCACGACAAACATCACTTGTAGTACAATTCGCCTAATGACTGATAGAGTATAATCAGATGTAAACATCATTCATCTCCTAGTCAAAAAAACAAAATCAAATGAAAAATAACTAATAACGCCAACGCAATCAAAGAATACCACAACTCATTCGAACACTTATACATAAAATAAAACAGCTTCCCTACCAAGAGATCAAGACTATAAATTATAAAAATATAAACGTTAGTTGAACGAGGTTTTGATTAGAAGGGGAATTATTGTACGCCTCTAGACCATTTTCTAACTAAAGACTATGGGAACAATTTGTCACCAGAGAAAAATTCATTAAACAAGATAATATCGACTGACCTATCATTGGAGAGCAGTTTTCTATATTACGCTGTGGGGGCCAATCAGCAATAATATTACGTTGAAATCAATACAGCGAAATATCCTTCCTCTTGCAACTCCGCGCCTATAAATACGCCCTATATGAATTTTGGGGGAAAAACGAAACGTAGAACTCTACCTTAAAGTGCAGAAACTCAGACAACCCCTAAAAATGAATAGTCTTGTCGACTGAACAATTTTTTCAAAACTAAATATTTAGCGATTTTGTATAAGCAATACACATAATCTCCCTAATCGAGTGGAGTCGTCTCTCGACGCCCATAACTCTGTTGACTGTGAGGACTCGTACCTCTACATAAGAGATCAGCTACAATTCCTTCTATATAAAACTCATAGTAACAACAGCTTTAATACAGCTCGTTCTTGAGTTTAACACTCTATATTCGGGACAATATTAACATTAGGACTTTTTCGATTGAGCATGCCGAATCATATTCTACTATCAGCTTGTATTATCAGAAACACAGAGAACTTAAGATATAGCGGATGCGGAGAATTTCGTCAGCCAAAAATAACTAAAAATTTGACTGAGATATATTTTACTTCGACCTAAAACAATACCTCCTTCTCGTCTTGTAAGAACTATCTTATGGCTATATCTCCCCCATATATTCGTTCTACTGGACAGACTTATTAAATGTGCTCTCAGTTAAATAGCTTGCAAACCGTATTATTTGATGTGTTTTCAATTAAAGATCGCAGCACAAGAGTTGTCAAGAAGGCGTGCACAAACTTAATATATTGCTATATGTTAAAATTTCTCTCAAAGAATAAGAGATGTGCACATAAGTCACTGTCGATACTTATTTAAATGGCTATCTTCTCAACTATTGAGTAGCTTTTCTCTACTTCATTCTGTGTACTAATGCTCTAGCTCAATTCATTACACATTCTCCTTGTGTTTTAGCTAGTATGCTCTTATCGAAAGAATCGTTTTATCGTGATTGAATCAGCTAGGTTATTTTCAGATTATATTCATCTGCACTGTCCATTCGGAAATATTGTTGATTATTGACATCTTGATGAAAAGCAAAGCTGCATGTGAGGATGATTTAATTGGACGTGTGTTTCTCATACAAGGAGAATGCATGTGACAGTAAGTATCACTAATGAGTTTTTCGAACAATAAATTAGTATCTTGTTATATCTATCGATCTTATGTGAGTTAATCCACTGCGTATCTCTTTGCTTCTGTTTATTTTTCTGTTCGAGACTGTGACTGATTTTACTCTTTTTTTTTATCTCCTATTTTTTATCTCAACAAAAACTCATTTCTCAATTCTCATAGCGGTACTTCGTAACTCTGCAGTATACACAAACTTATTATTGTCACGTAAGAATAATCAATTATTAATCAAATCTTAGTTCCCAGTAACTAAAAAATGGACCCAAGATAGCTTACCATAGTCATTCATACATATGTCCATACCATGAAATAAAGATGCTACATATGAAAGACGCACGACGCAAGAGAATTTCTACAAAGATCCATATGATCTCAATTGTAGTCTATTATGTACAATAATAGTAGATAAAAACTTCAACAATATTGAACTACTAAGGGGTCCAAGAGAAAGATGATCGCCATAATGACAGATCTAGAGGAGAGCGGTAGCAATAGAAGCTTATCCTGATTATTTACAGAAAGAGAGTCAGTTTTTGTACATAGATAGCAATCACCTAAATAGTATTAGAGCAGTTATGCTCGCACTGTTAATACTCCATGAGTGCGAATTCGTGCTCCATCCTCCAAGAGCATATTGGAGCTCTTTTGAGCATCTTGTCAAGTTGTTATGATTTATGGACATCTACACACTGATTGTCGCGATCGGTAGTATTGATGGTTGAGTGACAAGCAGCGGCTTTGTCTACTTATCAGGGCAGGATTGTAGATTGTTAACTGATTGCAGCAGCTCCCTCCTTACACAATGTCCCCGATAACCCTATGTTGTATGTGGAGCCTCCATATTTTGTCTTTGTGTTGGTTGAGCCACGGCCTTATATGCTTTATGGGCAATGCCGTTATGCTGTCTAGCATCTCGTGTCGCCATCTGCATCCTTGTGTCAAGCTTTATAAGATTTGGCATTTATTGATTAGGCCTCTCCTTAGTAAGGCGTAGCTCAATATTTAGAGCCAAAACTGTTGAAGATGAAGTTTTTAGAAAAAATCCATAAGCCACTTCCCTTCCGAATCTCCTTGACCCACCCCCACAAGGATTGGCAGAGTCCGTTCAAAAGAGGTTCGAACACACCATAACCCAACTACATCCACATTGGTTCAGAACACCAACAGTCGAATGTGCACTCTATAATCGCGGTTTACTCCGTGGCCATGGCTGATCTCCACAAATCTCAATGTTGTCAAGCTGTGTACCCCAATAAAGTGAAGTCACGAGTATCTCCCGCACTCCACTTTGGTAAAGGTCCAGAACTTCATAGGCTGGCGACAAACAGTGCCCGTACCATAGTTTAGGGAATGTGTCTGCGTTGATGCCTACCTCAACTGAGCGCATTTGTTTCACATTTCTGATCGCGAATAAAATCTATCCTACAAAGTGTTTGCAGAGTTGGAAGTTTGACACTACACCAATTCAGAGAAGAAAATGTTAAGTTCAGCAGTTTTCTTCCGTGGTCCAGACTGAATATAGTTCTCATAGTTCCATATTTCATTAATTTCAAAATAGAATCCAAAATTTTTTGAGCCTAATTCATTAGACAAAAGCTTGAGGAGAACAGAGTGTGAGCCCAACTATGCGGCACAATGAAGAGGGGGGTACAAGTCCAACATGTGCTGAACCATATGAGGGCTACCTTCTCGCGACTCCTTCATATGAGGTGATCAATTGCATCTTGTTGGCAGGTAGTGGGTTCATACTGACACAATTTTTTCTCCTTTGAGAAGACATGATTTACCTCTCAACGGGGGCAAGGGGAGTGCAGATAATTAAACGTTCCAAACTATTCGTTCTTGCTAATACTTATGGAACTTATATGAAGTGCAACTCTTTCACATTGGCCTAAGGGTTAAGTGTTCCTCAGTTGTAGCAAAATCGACTCACAACGCAAGGAAAACAAAGTGGATCCGCGGGTAATAAAATAGAGTTTGGTATTAAATCCGCCGAACTTATACGGTGTGAATAATTGCTAATAGAGGGAGTGGATTATCTCGGCATAAACATACACGAAAATGTTGTAGGTGCTCGGTGAATTGGCCCCAAGCTCTATAACATACGTACGTTTAATGCGTGAGTTGTACAGTCTAATCGCGGACTTGGTGAACAAAATAGGTCCTCGTGAATTTCTTCATTAATTGTTCAATCTGCTGAATGCCGGTAAGACTTCCAATTAACGTGGTAGATAGAAATTGGTTCTTTTGAAAGTTATCAAATCAGTGGAATGCCAATTAATTGAAATTAACTTGTGCACTCTTCCAATATATCTGGCTCAACTCGCCAATAACCCAAGCTGACAAATTAAGTTCTTAACCTCAATCGCATGATGTTTGAATACAGTGCGAAGCAGCCAAACTCAATTGTGTAAGTCCCTTAAATCTGAAATAGGTTCATACTAATGCAAGTGGTCTAGAGATCCATTGGCCCATTTCAAATCAATATTTTGTCCAAAATCTCCATGCCGACTACGTCAAAGCGGGCCCAAGCGGGATCCGGACTCGGGAATCTGTATTTAAGTTTGGGACTTTGGGATTGGAATGCTGAAAATGTAATGTAAGCACAATATCTATAAAGGCATTAAGGCATTAACACATTAGCATGGGTAGGAGGAATGCTTGTGTGAAMTATTCTTCTCATGTATATGACCTTCCCCATAAAGAGGTTAAATTAAATGAATACATTTGCCCCTAGGAGACACCCACAGAGGACTTAGACCGTACTGCATCTAAAKACTTAATTCCAAGGCACTTGTGGGGGCGACGCGCAGGAAGCGCCCACAAGGCGAGGCTCTAACTTAGAAAAATACATGAAAAAAGGTAGGATCCTAACACATGGAGTGAGGGATGGGTGCTATCGTTCGGGCGCTTGGTGTGATGTGTTTGCGTGCCTTTGGCAGCTATCACAGCTCCCTGCATATTCGTTAGCATCTTGTTTTATGGTTGGCCAATAGTAGCCGTAGGTCAGTATTCTTTTAGCTAGGGTCCTGCACTCGCCGTTATGGAACTCTTTTAGGGTGGTGTCTGCCTCGTTTTTACCTAGGCAGCGTTGTAAGATACCTGAAGAGGACTTTTTAAATAAGACGTTGTCAATTAGAGCGTACTTGGAGCATTTCATCCGTACCTTTCTSGTCTCTAGCTTGTCGCTAGGTAGAACCTTRTTTTGTAGGTACCTGATGATCGGAGTTCTCCAGTCTTCTTCGTCTTCTTCGGAGATAGGCATTACTAGCTCCTCTYWATCAATCGAGGGTGAACCTAGGTGTGCTATTGGCACTGAATCAAAGCTGCATTTTCTCATGGCTGAGCCTAGGCTAGCTAGAGCGTCTGCTTTCATGTTTTKGTCTCGTGGTACCTACTTAATGTCAAATTTATTAAATTCATTCATTTTCATTTTAGCTATTTCTAGGTACCTGGCCATCTTGGAGTCTTTCGCTGCGAATTCGCCTTTCAGCTGGCTTACTATTAGCAGTGAATCGCTAAAAACTTGGAGGTGAGTTGCCCCCAAGTCTCTAGCTGCCGCCATACCTGCAAGCAAAGCTTCATATTCTGCTTCGTTATTAGT
>SNQN01002465.1:23592-53681 GCA_008642245.1 Bassia scoparia | reverse complement strand
GGAAGATGTGTGATAAAGGTGAATGATAATTGGTAAAGAAATAGATGCTTGCCAACTTATATGTATTTTGAATTGATTGGTGTGGTCTCAAAGTGCTATAACTGATGATGGGATAGTTATATATATATCTCTATATATATTTATCAGAGTTTTTTATTCTATAACAAAAGGGATGGAAAGAACAGTATTACGTAGGCTCTTTTTTGTGTGATGGACTTGTTCATGGATAGTATACTAGTCTCGTCTATGGATAGTCAGGCAGTACTTTGAGAATCTATATGTTTCAAAACAATTAAATTAGATTAAACCAATGTTCGAGCCAACATGAGTTAGTGTTAGAATTGCATTCTAGAAAGTTAGAAAAAATCTATTGCACCAAAACAAAGGAATCATTTAGTCATGAATCTTGGAATCACGTAAACAAGAGCTTAATATCTTATTATTAGAGTCATATTTTGTACAAATTACATAGACCTACAAAACCAATTACCAGATGTTTGGAGAGAAAGGTATCAGATAGCGAACTAGGACCATGACTAAATATATGATGACCCTAAAATCAATGGAAGAACGCACCACTAGTGTTGAGCTCTCTTCGCAAATACAGACTGACCCACGACCTGAGTGTAATTTGAAATGTTATTGTAAGATCATAGAGATCATTGTCAATTTTGAGTCACAATAAGCCTGCGTTGCAGCATGAGATTGCAACTGTAAATAATGTGGCTAGCACAATCTATCCTTTTCATCACGACTGATGTCATGGAGAACTGAGTAAGATAACAGTAATCTTCATGCTTAAACGTCGACAATTTTCTAATCATTCTCGATGTACATGTCATACTCTCGTTGATACGTCTTTTCAAAACGAATTAGTCTCATTTTTTTTTGACGAGGTTATAGTTCTGCGCACTTATTTCTCCTTATTGTGCAGTGGTGGCCATGCCTTCCTGGGCAGGAACATTGCAAAATTCTAGTTAGATTCAAGATTACTTAGATTTCTTGTCATCTCGGATGCATGGAAGAGGGAGATCCTTAAATAAGGAGCAAGTCGATCCTTATATCCTACCAAAAAATTAAATTGCTACCTGTGTGACCGATAATGATACCCCGATTTAGCACCCTGCTGCAGATAAGTCCATAGCAGCTCAATTTAAGGATAAGAACGTCCACATTGTAGATGCCATCACCTGTAGCGAAGCCAAGATTGACTAGAAGACTAAGCCTGCATCTCGAAGCAGCTTAGCTATGGAGTATAATGAGCGAAGAATAATTTGTACACGGATATTGGTAATTGTGGGCATATCACATTCGGCGATTCAGACTGTTGGAAAAAAAAGAGAAGGCCACCAACTGCCGTTCAAACTGCTAAGAAGGCCGCACAACTCCCGCCAGTCAGTACTCTTAATTTATAGAACTCTTTGGCTATAGGACGCATTATAAATAGATTTGAAACATTCTACCATAAGATCTAAGACGGTGGGAGGCCACCTAATGGTACGAGCACCTTCCTGAAATCCTCTCCTCTCCCATATTCTGACATGGGAAGTAAATGAAGAAATCATAATGAGGTATAAAAAGCTTTGATAGCTTTCGGGACTGTGCTACCGAGATACTTGGGAAGGCATCTTTGAAGGAGATCTGTGGATTTCATTGAGTCCATATGCGAGGATCGTGTTGCATCATTCGTTCTTCACCCTACCTGGTTTTCTCCCATCTTTGGTTTCCGCTCACTACGAATCTCGTGAGTCTTTACTTGGCGTCATTTGTTGCACTCTGTTCAGCAGGGACTGTTGTTTACTCACAATAAATGATCTGATTCCCATATATATTATGATAATTAAAGCTATGTGAGCTGCAGGTACCGATCTCTTTCCCCAAACTTGCACTCTCCTTAGACTTCTTGGTGGCCTTACGCTTAAGACTCTAGCTAAAACAGAAGTCGACACGAGAGATGCTTTGGAGAGTATACCAATAGTGATCGTTACATGTTTCACAGTCTCATGAGAATTTGGTGATTTATGTAGATTATACAGTATCTTCATACTTAAACTACTAACTCCCACCAGCTTAGATATGTGAGCTTCTTATCAATCCGTGTTAAAATGCACTAACAAATGAAGACCGATCTGTCTGCATGAAAGTATATGTAAATCTCATGTGTACTGAGTGCAGCAGTGGAACCATTATATGTAATAGGGAAAATGACCACCGAATGGGTGAAATAATAGCTACTATTATTTCGCTCATTTCGGCTTTCAGAGGACACATTGACATTAATATGAAAAGTTATCGGAGTATAGTAGGTCTTCTTATTGTCTCTTCATTCCCTTGAACTTGGGCATAATTATCTATATTAGGATCAATTGAAGATATATCTATCTGTTAGTATGAACAAAATTTACTGTAAAAAGGACAAGAAGGTCAAACTTGTTGTATATTATCCTTCTAATAATCATCATACTTACTTCTATTATGTAAGGGGTAACAGGTCACTATAGCAAATTCTAATTTAGTGCTGACGATTCTCTACACAAGACTTTCACTAACTTGATACTCTGAATATCTTGTACTAGTTGCAACAACTAACTCCACTTCTTTCTCGTTACATCAGTCCTCCTTCTGTTAAGGAAGGTTTATCAATGTACCTTGGCAGATTGAATGATACATGAGTTAAAACAATAAATTCTAAAAATCAGCATCGTCTTCTTACCTGACGTTCAATCTTCCAAATTCTACGGTCAAGATTAAAAAGTTTTAGTTTTCACTCAAACCTCTTGTTAGTTTACTCACCACGATAGGATCTCATTTCCTATTTGCGCTATCCCATCTTTCCAGTACTCCATTCAATAATTGCTCTATATTCATTGTGATATAGGCTATATATATATATATATATAGTAATCAAGGTACTATTAGAGATTATCACTAGACTTCGAGCTTTTCTAGAATAGGTTAAGCTATGTGATTGTATATCGTAATGTAGTTATTTGCCAATGGTATAGTTAATTTTTATGTTGATATCAGTATTTATAAACACGAGCGATCGAGAAGAAGAATGGATAGAGCTTCATGTTATCTATATGCGGCTGAGGAGCAACTCCAAAGACAGCTTAGATGAGCAAGTAAGTTATGCGGCAGTCTTTTGCTGTAGTACGTACTGTGGCTTAAATCAGACCTGTATGAAAATTGTACGACTTTGTCATGGGAACCCACGAAACAAAAATAGATCAGGGCGCGTTGCTTGTGAATAAACGTGCTTCAAAATGCACAAACCTTATAACTCTCATTTGCCTTCAAACTCAAAGTCTCTATGCAATCTCTTCTGTCATACCTTTTTTAAGTAAATCAGTTAACATCGAATGTCAGACACTTGTAACACAATGAGAGGCTTAGCATCCCTAATCGGATTAAAATCAGGTGTATAGTCAAATATACTCAAGGACAACGATCTAACCCAATAAAGATTAGATGTAACATTTCTTTCCTTCATCTTTTACTTCTATAATATATAGCCGCTACATTCGTAGTAGCTACGAGCCAAGTAGAAATTGGATAGAAGACCTAGCCTGCATCAAAGCTCCTACGAGCTGGAATAAAGTCTATAGTTACTACGTAACAATCTTAGCTTACCTATATATGCATTTTTCTAACACTTGTTCTTAATTAGACACTTGCACCTGTTAATCAATGCGCAACTCCTAACCAGTATTTACTCACATACACTATCTTGGAAGGTTGGATTGAACCTAAAGTCAATTATTAATTACTCGTTACGCTATTAGGTTACTTGTAAAGAGAAAATTGATGATTGTAATTGAGTTAGTAAAACTTAGTAAATAGATCTGTTAGCTTCTAGAGATGTTTCATAAAGCCGTTCAGTAATCTAAGTGCGACAATGATGATTATCAGATTACTGGATATGTGAGTGTCAAAATCTTCTATTTTCATGCGACCGAGATTCTTATTATAGGGACCAAGAGTATTTATATTATGATTTTTTGAAGTTGAAATGAATTTTAAGAGGTTGAATCTCTATAATTAGACTATACAAAACCATATCTAAGTAGTGCATGCTACTTAAACCTTGAATTAAAGTTAATGTCAAATGGTTAGACCTGAACATATTGACCACGAGTTTGAAATTGTGTTTACAGAATTCCTGTTAAACCTCCAGACTAATTTATGCCTCCAATAAGTAAGCATATTCAGCTCTCCCAATTAAAAAAATGGCTTAACAATGCAATTTCAGTTGATTGATATTCGTTGATAACGACAAAAATAACACCACTACCCAATAATTAGTCTCATCTTAAGTGTACAGGGATCTAAGTGAACTAATTAATGATGCTCGCGTAGTTTGTCATCTTAGCAGTAATTTAGCGTGATATTGTGACGCATGACGCTCAAAATTATGGCTATATGACGAGCCAAGTTAATTGGCTCCAATTTCACCACCACAACATTGAGTGATGTATTGGCCGAGATACCCATTATTACACGTATCGAGTAAACACGTGATTACGCGGCATGGCGACTGGTTAGTTAATGACCTAACACTGCGTCAACCAATGCGTGATAGTTAGCATGTTTGACTTTAGAATTATATCCCAAAGCAACATACACCATAGCAACTAACAACATGTTGTAACAATCCCCATCCCTTAACTAAATATACCGAGAACGAAAACTAAAATACGTATAAATATCCGTCAAATATTAGAAGGAGCACGAAGTGTTGACCGCGCCTTTAAGTGGTCTATGTACCTTGATGTCGGCTGATAACCATGAGGGAGGTCTCTCAACAAAGTGCAAATAATTCAATGTCTGAATTTAAATAGAGAAACATACAGAACTAGGCGTCTGATGGTTCTGAACTCATCCATATAATGGTTATTGTCTTTACCATAAAGACCACTTAACACGTATATTGATACGCACGAGCGTTGAATCTATAAACACGATCGACACTTAGGCTGCGCTCCTACGGAGATCGACTCTTTGATTATGATTAGGTTGAGTACCACGATTCCCAGAGCACTATCGACCCTCTTAATTTGTAACCATTGAAACCAAAACAAGAAGTTTAATGTGATGAATCACTGCGTATATACTTCTAGAAGAACAATACGCCAAAAACTCCGCTCAAGTATGAAATCGTCCGACATATTTTATGAATCCTCAGGGTAGAGTATTATTTATGTTTATTATTGATCAAATCTTGACGTTCTACTTATCGATATATTATTCTAATGCGATGCTAGGTATTAATGCTTACCTCACTCTGTGGAATCCTAATACTGAATAAGATTGTAGTCTGAAAAAAAAACAGAGATTGTTAAGAACCCTACCGCCCTCTCTCTCTTTTGATATATACTAGCTTAACTCTATCAACCTAGGCCCACAAATAGTTGAATCACGTATACGCTCTAAATAGTCGAGACTGGTTTCTCAAGTTAATGAACCCTTAAATGTCTTTGTTTGGACATGGTATCGGATTGAAATACAGAGATAAATCGCCGAGAGAGTGCCGCACAAAGAAGGCGAAGAGAAATAGAACGGAAGGGAGGCTCATTACTCCCGCTTTATCGTGGACAAGTCTACATTTGGTGAGAGGTGCCATAAAAGGGATGAAGGAACGAATTGAGATTACACAAAGAGAGACGATATCCTAGATATTTTATCTCCTCTGAAACACGCTCGCCGCTTTAACTAGAAATTAGCTATATATATTCCCTTATTTCTAAAAGTGTAGTTTGACAGTAAGTATTAATGTACATAATGAATAGACTAGTAACACATTTACCAGACACAGCGACTTTCCTCCTTCGCCTGCCTCCTATTCCTGTCCTTTCCCTCTTGTTACATACTCTTAACAACCACTGTCTTACAGCGTTAAAACCGTCTTCGTTCCCTCATTATTGAGTTATACCGCAAACACTTTATAAACTGAATATCGCTAATTGAAGTGTACACCCGTTCTAGTGATTTAAGCAAATAATTATACATCGCTCTATCCAGAAAAAACATAAGTCACAAATCACAAATTACTGATGAACACTATGCCAACGTCAATTGAGTAAAACGAACATACACAATGATGAGAATAATAATCCCATCATGAGGCATAGGACCCCTCGTTAAAGACATTAACTCATGTAATGCCAGACACATATCTCTACATACTCCTCATGCTCTTAAATGCGATACAAAAATGAAAAATGGATGAGATTTGTACAAGTTCCAAATCGCGTTGACAACTAAATAACCGTATCATTAAGACTCAGAAATTTAGATATCCATCACATTGGCTGCTAGCAGCAGATGCTACGACCACCACAAGTCTATTCGTAGATGAGTAAATTTGGCCTAAAGCAGGCTACCAATAGTGGCCTTCAGCCAAAGCAACAAAACATGAAACCCTTGTATGCACTCTAGTGCGAAAATTTCACATACACAAGATAGCGATGAAACTGAAAATCTGAAAGATATATAGCCAAACTTTCTGTGAGATCCCTCTACCCATTTATCCAGTTACAAACTAAATTCTACAAAAGACTTATCATACAAACTCGTTCTCCATACCTCATTCTATCTCCTGTAGCACGAACTCGTCTCCGACTCACCGCCAAATCCGTCTTACATACATTACAACATTTGAACATAGGAAGATGGAGAGACATAAGAATACAAAAAGCAGTAGATCTTTTCTATAGGTGAGAATTAATCTTCACATCTCAATACCTTTTCGTGAGTTTCGACTATTTTCATGTCAGTTTTCGAAAACAGAAATACACGTCATGAGTCATAATATACATATCAAAAATACGAGCAAATGTAAGGAGTGAAAACCAGTTTTTGACTGAGTTAGCGGAAACGGACAGCGCGCTGCGTGCAGACTTATGCGAGCTATCACCAAAGTTCATGCGCCCAGATGCGATGCTCGAGTTACATATATATGCAGCCTGTGCTTATATGAATTCGTGTTCATAAAATCGGTTCTTTTCGCCGGAATTCAATGTTCGTTGCCTTCTTCACTTCAGGTGTGTGATCTTTTAATTTGTCTAGTATTGTCGATGAGATTGAATTGTTTGATTGAGTATAGAGAATCTGGGAATAGTTGTATAGGAGCATTCTAACAAAGCACTAATAAGATGTCACGAATGACGTAACTCGTAGGAGTCCTCCGTTATATTACCGAGGAGAGCCACAGGTATCTATGCTCTCTATACGATCAAAGGCAGTGCTGATCAGCTATACGCTCTTCTTATCAACAGTCGTCAATTTCACCGTTCTTCTTTTGTTATTCATTACAATTTTCGAACTCAGCATATACTACTGAACATTATCTCAATCATACTTGCATTTATCTATAGTTGTAGGTGTTCTTATAGTACGCAGGTTTTACTCGTATATAGAAATTATACCATAGAGAGAGAAATAGACAAAAATATATTCTACCTACGTGTAATATTTATTCATCATATGCTACAGGATTGTTTGGCATAATCACTAAATAGTATTTAGAAGGAGATATTCAAAGCTCAACTAGTCTCACTACGGATTTATCTATTGAATTTGCACGTGATGTTGTAATATTTATAAGAGAAAGATGCTTGCTGATATCTTCCTTTTCGCGCAAAATCAAAGTATGCGATGTTCACTAGATTTTAGCGATTACCGTGCGTAATTCTTCTAGGATTATTACTAGCTCGATTTATATTTTACTCGCGCAATATTTTTGCACGATAATTAAAACATATTGTCAAATCAATTCGTTATTAACACATTGATACAATCAGTTATGTAAGACTATATCTCACGAGAAAAAATTCTAAACGAGAGTCTGATGCTGCCGTATATCAGGAAAAAATGTAGTGGATAACTGGCAAACGCATAACTAGTGAATAAATAACACAACACATAAAGAGAGACTATTGAGTGAGGAAATTCTCACGCGCAACCGGAATAACACGATCTCTTGCTTGTCTATCAGCTATGATAGTATTGATCACAACAATATGAACCACTTATTTGAGCTCGAAATTGAGATATAATATCTATAACAACCATATTGAATGTGAGTATAATTTAGCTCTCCAAGTTGTTTGAACATCTGAAGCTAGAGCATTAGTCTAGTGACCGTGGAGAGAGGAGAATCGATCTCTCATCTTGCATTACTTTCCATACTTTGTTGATGACTTAATCAGAGGAGCACAGCTGTTATGTTCTGTGAAATCAAAACCCTAAATCAGTGCAGTGGAGTGACTACACGACCAGTATTCTTGTAAGATCTCTACTCACATGTGAAGCAGAGACATGATACAAGTAACTATTTATCATTTATTGTTCATGAGCCAGACGCAGGAACAGATTATTATTGTGTGTTTGGGTAATGTGGATCCTCTTTCTTACATCTATCATAACAAGATCATTTGAGTGTTGAAAATTGAATTAATTTGCGCAGAAGTGAGAATTGTGAGATTTACTGGCGCAGGAGTAAATGGAGATTTAATTAATGAAGGAGCTATTGGAAATGTGACGGAGAAGATAACATACTTTACAGGGAAAAGAAAAACGTTGATGGCTTTATCCATACTGAGTTTCATTAGTTACATACTATCGATGCACTACAAAGATAAGTGAACACATAGGCAATAAGTTCCAACTTCAGCGTGACTTCTTGAAAGAAGACAATAGTTGTAAAATAAATAAAAGGAAGCATGATATAGATATAGTTGAGCCGACATTATTTGCGAACGCAACCTCCGCTAATAGCCGCGAAGACACACTGGCCTTTACATGTTAAATGATATTTCACTTGGTTAAATCCGTCCCATCGTGTCACGCCGTAGTTTTCAATGCACAAAGCTGCCACAGTTGTCAAATGTCCTAACATACTCGCAGAACCTAGTTGTTTTTGGGAGCGTCACAAGGGAGGGGCGACATGCTTTTCACAAGCACTGATTTTTTGCACTCCAGCTCTGTTAATTTATGCACCCCGCTAGGAACACAAGAGACTTTAGCTTCGACCTCAGCCTCAATGGCGATGATTCGCTCTCTACTGTTTGACAATGACTTCTCAGGTGACACAACACTTCATATAGACGCTTCGTGAACAACATAGAAAGTGGTGCAATTGAGGTATTTCTATATACTTATGACGACTACCTTCCGGTGAGTTTCACGTCTTAACTATATGATGTCTATCGATTTCCTTTCGTTTTCGATGTTTTTTTTTAACACTTATCAACCACCCTCTGACAACACCACCAATACCGTGAGAAAGTCGATAAGATAGAGTTTGAATTCGTGCGTTCTTTCATATCAATTTATGTGTTTGGCTTCTCATTGATACTGCATGCAGGTTGCTGGCAGACAACGACCAGCTTTCTCGTTCTGATCTGCTAGCGATCTTAGTATGCTGCGTAGATTACATTGTTTTGTGATAAGCTATGGTCAATCCTGACCGTCTTCTGAGATGAAAGCAAAAAAAAGATGTTGAGATACTCAAAAATATTCACGTCGAAGACGAGAGGTTGAGGAGAGATAGCATGGGATGAAGATGGTAAATTTTCTGTGAGCGAGCGCTTAGATGATGGCACTTCTATTATTTGGTCTTCTTTCTTTACCAGAGGGTTTCTAAATGTCTGAGTGCGTGTCAATTGGTCAATTTTTTTTTGGTCGCTTATGCCACACACATCCCAATTCTGAGGCACTGTTTAATATCCTGTATGTCAAGAGATCTTCTTTTTGTTGTATTGTTACACATTGCCTTCGAGAGTAAACCATCTGCGATTGCTGAAGAAGCATGACTGGACCTTGTTTATGAGGGCACAATGGATTGTCCTATATTAGGCAAAGTGAACGTAAAAGCTCTACTCAATCTCTATACTATGGGACTATGTGCCTGTTGATTAATATACTTTGTTGTCAGTTCATCCACTGCTGTGACATTGTTGTTGCGTGGATCATAGTAGAGCTCGCGTATGAGTAGATAAGATCCTGGGGATAAATCTACTAGTTTAATTCATACTCTACCGTTTCTTGCACTGTTCTTTTAAATTGATTCAATAGCCATTCCGCTAATTCAAGGACACCAAGAGTGATCTCGTGCATATTGATGGATACATTGATACACTAGTACTCTTAAAAGTCTTCACCTGCGCTGCGACGTGTAGTTTGGCGCGTGAGCTCCTGCGAGCGCAATGAAACGCTCGTATCGTGTAGAGATCTTAAGCCTTTCCTTGTGCATCTACTGGTGATGACCTGATCTCATCCCGAATCTTTGTCTGCAAGCCAACTCTCTCAGAGACGAGGTATCAAGTTACGACCAACAAGTTGTCTATTCGAGCGGAACTCTTTTACTCTCTATTGGTCCTTTCCTTTTAGTACTGCGTTGAATCAGCCTATTCCAGAGTTTTATTAACTTTCTTTTCCTGTGTGATAAGTCATAGTCGGTCCCATATCAAGTAAATTAGGACTTCCTTATTCCTCTAATACAGATGAGTCACTACATCGTATCATATTTAAGCTGCTTGGATGCGTCGCACTATATTGCCAATGAGAGCATTGGTTATTTCAACCGTTGTGAGTATTGTACGTCGCGCATTCACTGATCCGCTACTGTCTGAGCGACAATGAGATGAATGGAATGTGTGAGCCAATCAGTCTAAAGCAATCTCACAATGTTGAGAGTAGCTAGCTCTTTGCTGTCGGATGCTGTGTCTTATAGCGAGAGTGCCTGTACCACTCTAGTTCGTAGGAGAATTCGACTAGTATCACTGTCTACTTAGCATGCATAGAACAGGTCAGTGCTGCCTATGTTCCACACAATCTAATTTGCTAGAACTATTTACTTCCTATCCTCAGTCAGAGAGCTAAATAGGTGTCCTCTCGATGTATCGCGTAGCTAAAACAGTGAGCATAGTCAACTATTGATGTTCAAAGAGCTATACAACATGAGAATTGAGCATAGAGATGATCGACCTGGGACGCATGTGGTTAAGCCTTCTGCATGAGCAAACGTTGTTGTAAGTTCTCTGTTCCGTCAATTATCTGCCTTATGTGTATCTGCGCACGCTTATCCAGCCTTTATCAAAATTGTGAAGAGGCCTCTCACGCAGTATCACACTGCGTGTTACATCTACAACAAACCGTCTATGAACTATGTGATAGATCCATTAGCTCTCTGGACCAGTACTGAGCTATCAATAAACGCGCGCGCAATCTGTACACGTATATGTCGTACTGAGTCGCGAATCATCGACACCCCTTAACTCCACTTCCTTTGCCTTGTTCATGGATTGATCAGACGTGATGATCACAGCCTACTGCTTATTGTGTCTACCCTGTCCGTCGTGTATACGATCCTGCTGCACCTATGCGTCAGTCTGAGGATGCTTACGAGAGTTCTTAGCCATGGTGTCTTAAATTGGATGGATCACCTCATCTTCCGGCACGAAGGAAGCCCAAGCCATACAGCTCCAGTCGTAGAAGCGTCTTGCTTTCATATTGTTGAAGAGAAACACGACTTCTGCGTCACAGTCCTGTAGGCGTATGCACGGGACTTGGGCTGGCTCACAATATTGTATCTGTTGCCTTCGTGTGTCGAGCGTTTATGCTCCATCTTGCCAGACTCTTAATTCCTTGAGGAGGTACATCCATCATGAGTGAAGTGCTGCCTACCGCACTCTGACACGGCTGCATGACAGCCGTTCAAGAGGCAGTAAGGAGTGAGCTATATATGGCGTCGCAGAACTCAGGAAATCAATAAAGCATAAAGTTAACTCGTGTGGCCCAATTATGTCTATCAGACGTACACTCTAGTCAATGAAAGTTCATGCTAAGGAGAACGATGCAATGAATCTACTTCATCTTCGCCGCTCTTCGCGATGTGCATTGAACGAGCATAACTACAGACAGAATAGTTTAGTATCGTGCTACACCTGATCAACATCTTTAACGTCACGTGAGTTCCAAGCTGGAAAAGGAAAGAGCGCTTCACCACACGGATGTATCGGTGCTGTACATCACGTAGAATCCAGAGAAAGCGTGATGCTTATCCTCATAAGTACAGCGAAATTGAAAAGTGTCACACATGCAGAGTGGCATAATTTTCTCTGGGAATAGAAGAGGTTATAGTGACACGTTTGGCGTCTTCGAGTGGATTAGAAATCCCCTTCGTTGTAAATACGCCATATGCTGACAATGTGAAATTAGCGCCATGATATCATTTCCAATCTGTACCTAGCCACCTTCAATCATTCGCTTTTGTGCTTTAGAGTGATTGCGCCACCAGAGCTTAGGCGAGTTATCTAACGGTGCAAAACAGTTGAGCAGTGTAAAATACTTAGCAATATCAGAATGGTCTTGTTGTCTAGCACTTCATAGTACAATTGCCAAAACTGATTCTACTACTTGACGATCGAATGTACTGCCTTCGAGTTTCTGATACAATGTGTACATGAGAGTGATCACCGAAATGCAACCATACCGGAAAATTTTCCAATGAAAATAAACCCAACAGATAGATGTTCATACGGCGCACAATCTGTATTGTGCACACATTGAGAGCATACCGAAAAGTGATCGCCAGATAAGACTCTTTCCAGCATTGAGGTCGCTTACATCATGTGGATCACTCATATCTCGGCGCAAAATCCTTACAACGGCACTATTGTGCGGATGTCATTTTGACCCGACACTACCAGACATACGCGCGTATCATATTGCGCACGACATACATACTGATCAATTTTATGATTACACATACTCGCCAAATCAGCCGGATCATACTGCCGAGCTATACAGAATTTAGAGTTCAATTGCTTTTACCGGGATCCTGGCACGAATTGAGCGTGTTCTACCAGATGATTAGATATTCATGATTAGCTACTGTAGAGACCACTAGTATCCAGTCTTGTGGCATCTAATAACATTAGACAAATATTGTCTTTCTGTTTTTTTTATTTTGACTCATACAGCAAGTTCGAGCTCATGAGGTGAGACAATGAGCCCAAAATATCTGGCACTCTTTGAACTGTTCTCTTTCTAGCTGCACTAATCTTTATACTTATACTTATCCATTCGTTTCTCTAGTGACTTACGCTCTTACTCTTTATGTTTATTTAGCGCCAGATGTCCCAAATAATGCCAGTCACTTCTCTGACAACACACTGTATGCGCATGCTCATAGAATACAAGAAGAAAACAATATCGCATTGATTCAATCATCGTGCTTCACTAGAGCGTATTATGATATCAGACATAGACGAATGCCTAGTCTTCAAGCGACAACAATCTGGCTTTAACCACCTTACTTAGTAGTGAGCGTCGAAAACATAAGCCTTCTTGCGAAAATTGGCCCTCCTTAACATAATAGTGCTCGCACATCCATTTAAACCTAGCATCATCCACAGCAACGCATGTGAGGAAGGACGAGATTTCACTTATAACCATATAGTAAAAATGCAGCTGCACTTTGCGCTTGGAGATAAGATTGGATAAACAAAATCAACGATCTACGTACCGACAATGCAAATATATCATCTTATTCTTGATTATGGTGGAATTGAGTTGTGTGATGATCCTCTATGGCAGGTCGGAGTTCCACGACTCGAAGTTAAAGTGCTTCTATATTCCTCAAGATATTTAAGTACTTGGGACTTTGATTGGATGCTGAAAATGTAATGAAGCACGTGAAATATAATCTGATTTAAAAATGGGTCTTGCAAACAATTAAGTGGTCTAAAGAGATCACTAAACATAATTTAAGCTATACTTCTTCTCCCAACATTGCATGTGCGGATCTCAGCCACGGAGAACTAGCTTTGAGTGTGAAAGAAACTGAAACCTAATGACAATTCTTATACTCCCCATCCATCTTGTATGACACTTAAGTCGACAAGATGTATTCAATCAAACCTTGCCGCACGAAACGAAGCAAAGCCCTTTGAATGTAGAGCTGGAGAGCCCATTTTCTCTCGCTCACCAGTAGGCTGGCATTAGGAGACACCCCAACTATACCAGATCCTGTCCAGCATCGGCGATACGTAACTCGGACATTCCTAGAGAAGACTTATAAAACAATTGTCGCAATGATGAGTCGAAGCCATACCGCGGAGCACTGAGCGGTCCATGAAATAGGAGTTAGGGGCGTTTGTACTAGCCTTTTTAGTTTGTACCTTCGCTCCGCTACACGGCAAGACGTCCCCATCAAGTGCCGAGGCTGCTTTATAAGTAGAAGAAATCTAATAACACTAGCTCTTGTCATATAACACCATGATTACGGTTAGGTGAAAATGTGTATGAGGTATTGATCGTTATTATGATTCATGGAATTCGAGAGGATAGAGACAGTCTTCTGATGCTATGTCACAGTTGGTTTATTAAGGTTTTCGCTATAGGTGTAGAAATTCTGTTAGCGATGCCTAATCTTAAGGCCATAGCGTGCGTATTTCCACAGTCGCGCGCATATTCGTAGCCATCTTGTTATGAGTATGAGCGCACTGAGTGTCGCGGGTAAGCGGGTTAATCGTTATGTGTGATGCCGACTAAGCATTAAATAGAAGTACAAGCTGTTCCTCTTATTATTGGCGGAAAAGGTCCTGCACTCCCGTATTGGAAATCTGAGGGATTTGAGAGAGATTCGGTTAATAAAGGAGAATGGTCTCGGGGTTCGGGTTGGGTTTACCTACCGGCAGCGTTTCCTAAGTGCTAAAAGTGACGGCTGTGAATAGAGTTATTGGATTAACTATTCTCATAACTTCTACAGGATCTAGGTTAGACAGGTATTATTTAATTTATTAGATTGTTACAGATATCACTTAGAATGGTGCCATTTCATCATGGTCAATCCACTACCGACTTTTGACTTATTAAAAGTTGTCGATCAAATAAAGTTGTCTTCGCTGCTCTGGTTTATCGCATATCCTCTATATATATTTTTATTGCGTTATGGCTTTTTTAACGGGTGGGCTCTATTCTACATGGCGGAACAAACATGAGTTTATATAGATACGTTGAGTCTGGTAATGTGATTATAATTAAACCTACAATCATCTTATATCGTAGTGACATTTTAGGTGCAACTAAATACAATAGTGGTTCTCGCTGCGGTAAGCGTCCAGTCCTACTGAAGCTCCGAAGGGTCCATGAATCCTGTAGGTCGTTGCTGCTATGATTGTTTGGTTCATATCTGAAATCAAAACCTAGTATCTCCCTTTTCAAATACATCCAACAACCAAGGAAGACTACCCTGGCCTCGGCAAATAGGCGACACCTAGGGGCAATCTAGGGCCCCGGCGTCGCTGTATGGCTTTATCAGTTTTTTGTCTCCGTTGGTGTCAGTAAAATCGTCATCAGCTACATTTATGGTAGATTGTCTAAGAGAAATTATGTGAAATATGCATTCATTTTCAAGTGTTTATATTCTTGTATTATCATTAAGTGTGGTTTACACCTTACATGCCTAGTCTTGGGAGTTTTCGCTGCAATTCCGCCTTTCAGCTGTTTACTCTTATTCCAACCGATTCTGAGCGAGTGTTAGGATTCGCTCATAATATTATTGAGCCGATGAGTGTATGAATCCGTCCCGACAAGTCATTCTAGGCTTATATTGTAGCGCGAGCCTTTTTAAGTGAGACATTTGTACTATGCACTTACAGATGCACCGATAGTGATATCCTGATGCCTGATCGCACTTGCCTACTTCTTGACGTGTATAGATGTGCTATCTTGTGATTTGACTACCCTTTGGAGATGTTAGAGCCCAAGCATATCAACATTATATAGCGTGTCCGTCCAATTCACTGTCGCTACTAGGCCCTTGATGTAGTATTGAGCGTTTCTAAGCATGACCACTACCCCAATAAACTACCACACAGCTTCACACTCTTACAAATAAAACATTCATCCAATAACAAAGTAGTCAGAGACTAATAAATGCGAGGCGAGGATGAGATAGCGCTCTCCGATGGTCTTTGAATACGGTGTACTCACACTAGAGATATGTCTAGGGATCGATTCTATGTAGTTGAACATTAAGAGATCAATTATTATTCCATTATTTTTCCTGCTAGTTAGACTGAATGAAATAGAAGATGTCAAGTTGGTAAAGTCAAGTATTTCACGAAAAATCTTACTTCTCATCTGTAACAAAAATACTATCTCACAAAAAAAAAGAAGCATTATGTTAGACTAAAAATAACAAACACTAAAATTGGATCAGCGCTGTAAGACGTTAACATATGTGGAGGAATTTTTAGGATGAATACGCGCGTGTAATCTGAAAATAATGAGCAGAAAAATTATTAGAAAATATAACTGCACGATCAAGAACCACCAGAGAACAAGAATTCGATCAACGTTCATATGTCCTCCATATATCTCATACCCTTATGAAACGGCCTTTCAAGCTCAAACTCTTGAGCACTGAACATATTATACTTAGAGGTTTAAGTATTCGTACATAAAACCATACTTCTTGACTTTACTGATTATATAAGAAAAATGAGTATTAATACCATATCATGTGAGTCTGAAGACCTCCGTTTGAGGATTCCAGGGCAGAGTAGCTAAATAAATCGAGTTATAATCGAAGAAGACCAGATAAGAGCATAATAATCCCATAACAGTCATATGGGTAGGTGCTACATGGTTTATAACTTTTATTATTTCTCTTTCAGTCTATATCGCTTAATACTACATACAATATCCATACTGCAGATCTTTCAGTGGTTCTTTCTTCTTGATTCAACTTTAGACAGCTTTCATCTCAATCCTCGCACACACACTACCCGTATTAATACTCTGCGCTCTCGACTGAGCTTAACCTTCATTTGACATCTGCTATAATAAGCACCCAACTTATGAATCAGCTGTAAAGATTAATCTTCTCCATCTGCTGGTTAAGTCAGTCTAAATGGGGAGTAGTGGTGGTTCGTGAAACCAAACAGGATAATAGCTGATCTCTTCTTCAGATGGACTTGTGTGTGAATTGTGAGTTCGATGCCTGTTATCTGTCATTTATGGTCAACGCAATAAGTTGTCAAAAGTCTCTAGCTTCTATCTATCTATTATTGTAAGTGATCAATACTTTGTGATATAATATTTTGACTTGGCACTTCATGATTGAAGCATACAAAAAACTTGATTAGTTAACTACACCTTTGTCCAGAGCTGCATTTGAACTCTGAGTATAAAATAATATCTGCATGTTACAAGACCTTTCGTATATAGATAAAACAATACATTTTTAGACCTCTTAGTTCTAGGTGATTCTAAGTTAAGGATTGCCTGTTCACCTGTTCTAGGTAGCTTCTATTCCTCGTTGTGTCATAATATAAGAACCTAGAAACTTACCTGCGGCTCCCCGAATGAGCATTTTGGTTCAACTTCATACGGTTAGACTCAATTCTATTATTACCCCATCAAAACACTTTTCGCAATATTTCACCTAAACCTCAGACACTTGATTTTTGCTTTTTGGTTAGGTTCAAAACTCAATACATGTTTAATACATCTCCATACTCCAGTTGACAGCGAACTAGTATTTCAATCGAGAAGCCCTTATTTTCGCCACTCCATTGTTCAAAGCGCAGCTATCACTATGTTGAACTAAACGAAGCCGCATCAAACAAGACTGCTATCGCCTAAATTTCTCTCAGAATCGAACATTTGCACACTAGCATTGCGTAATTAGCGAGTGTTTGATTAACTCAACGAGAGACCGTCTCATCTCATGGTAACATGGTGAAGTTCATTGATCGCTGTTCGTATTCTTCTATAATCATAACCAATGATGTGCGAGTATCTTACTGTAGATCGACAGTGTGGTGGCGCCCAATCTGTCACACCGTTTAGAAATGTGCCATAAATCAAACTCACTCCAAATTAAGAACACCTCCACTTACAACTAAACGAACGTGTTTAACCCAATTTGCCGTGTCGAAGCAGAGTGTTTCTGAGACAAATAAGGTCTCAATATAGTCTGAAAATGGCAATTCGGTTGTAACCTAAAAGGTTCCCATGATTCTCCCTTCATTTTGCGGTACCCTTCTAACCCGAGTCTATTCCTCTGCCATCTCAGGTAACTTCGTATAGTGTTCTATGTTAGGCCATGGATATATATGCGATCTACTATTGCAATATGCACGATCCTTCCTCTCTGCAATCTTCTTTCCACCCCCATGAAGCTTAAATCTCAACTATTCACTCAGAAATGGATAGATGCGACGTGAACAAAATTGCGTATTTTCAAGCGATTTACGGGAGTGGAAACAACTGATTTGTGCACGGATAGATTCTCGCCGCTCATACAATTGGGATCTGCGAGCTCGCTATCTCTGCTTTCACAGTAATCACAGACCCCTCGCAACGTCTCCTTCTCCTTCTCCTTCTAATGTAGGTCAATCACCATTCGCAAACGCTAAACGACGTCGCGGCCAATTCCGATTCTACCCCCGGGTAAAACCCCTAGTTAGATGGGATCATTACTCTCCGATTTCTGTCGTTTCTTGCAGTTAGGCCTCGCCCCCCGGGCTGTCGGGCTAGTTCTTGGGCCGCCGGTGTGGTGGTCCTACTCGCTTGGAATGCTGGGCGGGCGCGGCGGGCCCGAATTCGAGCGCCGGGAACTTCGTTACGTCGGAGCATCGACAGCCCTCCGACCCTCTAACGCACTTCAGCACGTGTGCGTACGGCGGGACAGTGAGCGGCGGAGTTGAGTTTCCGCGGCGTTGGCATGCGAAGAGCTCTCATCGGCGCAAAGGTGGAGGCACTGACTCGAGATTTTGTTACGAGGGTTTATTTGGATGCTGTGTTTGCAGAGGAGTCCAAAGGGCACGCGCTCGGCTATAAAGCTGTTGCTTGCGTGTCACCTGCACTCTTCCCGCGCATACACTTACCTGAGGGCGCAGGGGGGGAATGATCGGCGAGGGCGTTGGGAGGGGACCGCCTGGGACCACGTCCAGGGTGAGGCCGCTTTTTTTCGGCGTTTACACATCGCCCGAATGAGAAAACCTTTTGTTCGCTTGGGCGGGGGATGGATCGGCCGACACAACACAATCTCCCCAACGTCCAATCAGAGTAACCAGTCGTGGGTTTTCTTAAGGAGGGGACAAGTGGTACGGACATCAGATGCTATATAAATAGCTTCACAAATTGGTCGCCGTTCCCATAGACGTTGTCCTCTACCCTTCTTGTGCGTCTCATCTGGTTAATTCCAGTTGATATGGCACGATTAATTTCCGGAATGCACACAGCTCTACATTTTTAGCACGCTTAGCAAGACCTTAAAACTACAGCCCTGACAGGCAAAGTGCTTATTACTATTGAGACAGTATTCAGCAGTGTGTTCCTATTATCAGAAGAGATACATTTAAGCCTATAAGTGTGATGACCACTTTGTATTAATCATGTTAAAAACTGGTCGCCTGAAAAACCGGTTGTCCATAGTTAATCTGGACTTTAATGTGGAATTCACTATGGAATTTCCTGGTCTTTTGTTTAAGCAAAATTATACTATAATTTATACAAATATATTGACACTCTATGAAGATATATGAATTTCAAAATATAAGGGTTGTACAAACCAAATTTTCATATACCCTAAAACTCTCCAAAACAAACCAAAAGGTTAGTTTGTGTAAACGTTGATCCAATACGAATTTCTATTCGGGCGCCTTGAATCGCTGGTTGTATATATAAAGATCAAATAAAAACATATTATGTTATTGTTTCATGATGAAAATTACGAGCAGCAGGAGTGGAATCTTTCGCCTTCGAATCGCTATACAAGAATTAAGAAGATCGTTAGTATTTGTGTAGACACCTGGAAAAATAGTTTTGGTCTACCCAAAATGAGTTAATCCTGTGATGAAACATTAACCGCGTCTGCGTTTGTTTCGAATCAGAAAAGATAGATGCTTTTGAATTTCGACAAAAGTTGGATAATACGACGGTGACGTTCTACCCATCGCGCTTATATGAGGAAGATCTAACTTCGGAAATACTTGTAGGGCAATCGCATTATAGGTCATAGGACAATATTGCGATATTAAAATCGCGCTGAATTATCAAAATAGACTCTAACCCTCTCTTTCTCGGGCTATCTTCTCCTAAGTGCTCTTTCTACATTAACCGAGGCTTTATTCCTAAGATAACCATTTCTGGGCTGTATTGGATCTCATTTCCTTTCTTTGTATTTTATCACTACTCTTTCTATTTTACGCGGCTTCACAGCGCATTTTTCTTTGGAAATCTCTTCATTTTATCAGTAGTACTCGTGAATTTCATGGAGTGCCAATTAAGTTTTCTCGATTTTTCTACAATGGAATTTTCTCTTATCTTTAATATTCATTCTTGCCTTGAGCACAAGGGTCACACTTGTTATTGACTATGTGAAGTTAATAACTACTCAGGGAGGTCGTATAATCAGATGACTTATAACATACTTTGATATCACATTTATGGAAGGAAAGTACCAATGAGCTCAATAGCAACAGTCTGTAACCTTTACACTCTAGTGAGAAGTATCCAGTATTCATATGAACTCTTTCTTGGTTCTATTCCCTAATGCTGAGGCTAGCAGTATCTAAGGATGCGAGTGTAGTTGTGCCTGTAGTTACAGCTGGAGAATTCAAGGAGACACCTCACTTCCACGAATTCTAAGGTCAAAATCGTTGATGGATCACTGAGGATCAACTATTAAGCGTAGTGTACTCAGAGGTCTTGTTATTTGGATATGCATAGATGAGATTCTACTTCTCATCACGGGGAACTTCAGGCATCACGCAAAACATTGTGAAGGCCAGCTCTATATACGTACAAAGCCATTGTATTGCTTTCGGCTGATCTACTCCTTACCGAATTCTTCCCTGCACAATCAGGCCCAAGCGGCTATTATACAGTCGTCAACAGCAAGACGTAAGTGCATCTATAATATATCGGCGGTAAGTCGTCGAAATATATACATACGAATTTCCAAAAAATTTATGGAAGGTAAGCAGCGTAGTATACGCTGTATATGAGGCGGTATAATACTCCGCAGGGTACTTTATGAATACCACAGACGGGTATGTAATACGTCAAAATACTACCAATTATATAGCTAACAAGCGCGGTACTATTCTACTGACCTAACGATTTTTCATTTTGTCCTCAAAAAGTTGGTCGGTGACGTGCCTATAAATACACCTCTTGCCGGTGTATGACCTCGACCACAAGTCACGGAGGTACGCTACGAGGATTTCTTTCCACCTGAAACGAAACCTTACACACTGGCATTCGCATGGAGACCTACGCTGCTCTCTCTTCCTCCAAACCACCTATTGTCTTTCTCCTGCTATATCACACTACAAGCCTCTACTTTTAGGCGTACATCTCTGTTTGTTATAGATTTCACAAATTAGTAGAGCAGTGCCAGCTTACCATTACATTCTCTTTTAATTTACAGAACAAGTCATTTAAGCCAATATCGGGAGATTACCAAATGTCGTGGATGACATTCACAACTTTGCGACCGTTCGCTTTTGGCGTCGAAAGTTGGATGGCATTACAATTCTGCGTGAGAGATACCGTCCTACCATGTAATCCATAGCTCTGGTTCACGTACACATCTCTTCCTTTATTGCGAATATGGACTGTCAACCATTTTGTTAGTGAGGTTCTTTTATACGCTATAATCTTTAAAACAAATCACTTTTTGCGTGTAGGCAATATCGTCTGTA
This sequence comes from Bassia scoparia, assembly GCA_008642245.1. Lineage (NCBI taxonomy): Eukaryota > Viridiplantae > Streptophyta > Magnoliopsida > Caryophyllales > Amaranthaceae > Bassia > Bassia scoparia. The sequence goes on along the minus strand of SNQN01002465.1, from coordinate 31,953 downwards.
CTAGTTTATTATTAGTTTAGTCTTCACGATAAATCCATGCTTTTGAAGCCTCCTCGTAGGCCGTGTTTCCACAATGTTTGCATATTGGATCTTTCATTGTGGCATTACTTTCTTTTGTGAGTCTTTTCATATTCTGAGAATGTGATTATAATATCCTGAATGTGTCAGGAATACGTAGGCAAGAAAGATCTCTTTATTCTTGTATAGCAATTGAGGCGATAAAGATCGCAATTGCGCTTGCGTTTTATCAAGGCCACTAACATATTTTTCTTTGTTTTCATGTAGCGATTCAAGGCAAAGGATTCGTTTCATTGCGTTTTACAAACTAACTTTTGTTTTCTTTGCAGATTTAGGGAAGAGAGTTATGCAATATTATAATACTCGAAGGTCTATTTGCAACTTCCATCTCTCTATTGGCATCTGTATCAGGTTGTTGGTATAACTTTTTTTTTTTTTTTTTTGCTAAACAAAGACCGGAATTATGTTGATATCCTTTTAAAATCAGATTAACTATGGGGCTAGCAACCATTTTTAGCACCGTTTTAACAATGAATTAATACACAAGTGGTCACAATTCGTAGGTTAGGTAGTCTCTTGTGCATAATAGAACACACTTTCATAGTATTTTGGGTTAGTTCGCTATTCCTAGAGGGTGCACTTAAAAACGTAAGTTATGTGCATTCAATAATCGGTGTATGAATGGAAAATTGCAATTGAGACCGAAATAGAGGCCGCTACATGCGGGGATCGAAATTGGGTTACGATCTTGGGTATTCGTACCTGTCCCGAACCCACGACTGTTACTTGACTGACGTGTGGGCCATTGATTTGGCACCGAATATGTTTCGTGGCAAGTCCGTGAATAATCCTAATCTAGGCACCTATCGGTGGCGACTGCCCCTCATCATGAGACAAACGTACACCCAACGACACTCACGTGCGGGAATTCCGTGGCTCATAGCTCACGCAAAAGCGCACCTCGACATGTAAGTTACCAAAGCCGAAAGCGACCCGCTATACGCGAGGAGGCGCGGCCCACGTCCTACATTTTTGGCGACTTCACTGGGGATAATCAGCAATTTTGTGAGTGGACAGACTTGAAAGTTCGTAGTTCCATATTCATAATGCAAGAATTGATTTTTGCTTGTTGACCCTTCGACTAGGGTCATGTCTAGCACCTTGGTCTCAATGATGGCATGTTCTATGCCAGATTACCTTAGGGGGATTTTACCTTTGGTTTGCATTGTGGTAATTGGATCCATGGCTAAGGTAAAGTCCTTATCCCGGCCCATTGCCGCGGTATGCACGTGTTACTCGAAGATGCGTGCAATATAAGGCGTATCTCGGCCATACATCAACCGAGATTGTTGGTGGTTGAAATGACCCAGCTCTCTCTTAGGCAGGTACACTATCAGACATTAACCAAGATTCCGACTTTTAGTTCACTTAGATTCCTGACCTTAAGTGAATAAATTTTTGGCTGTTCAATCAAATGTGGTGTTAACTTGTGACTCTTCATCTTCGAGTCAATATTTTAACCACAATTAGCCCAGCTGGCCTTAATCTATGGTTATCAGAGACATGAGTTTAAGACCATCCTTAGGGCCCATTTTCAAATCACTTTCAACTCATTTCGACCTGAATCTGACTTAGGTTCGCCACAATCCAAGATTCTTAAATCTGACTAGATTCGAACCTTTTGAACTTAAACTATGAATTAGGTTCAGTTCAATTATCATAATTCAACTTATAACCTGAATTTAAATTCAGATTGTCACCCTAAAACCGTTAAATATGATTGAGGTTTCCCCAAGCTTGCAATTCTTAGGTTAACGCTTCAATCAATCTAGCTATGAAACTAGGTTCGATCATAGACTCCGCCTGAGTTGTCCAGCTAGGTCTTTCAATTTCCAAGGATGGCTCGTAGGTCAGAGTCCTTAATTTGATAAGGTCCCATCTTAGGTGTTGGAATCTTTCTTGAGTGTAGCACACTTATAATCAGATTTAGGGTCTAGCCATTCAAGTCTACTTTCGGAGTTCACGGTCCTTAAGTCCAGACCTCAGACTGATGTTGGAGTTTGTCTTAAGAGTTTTCAAGCTAGCCCAATCTTTTGTTTCTGGTGTCTAAGTGTATTTATGATTTCAGCAGATAGCAAAGACTCGAACTTGTCTCTGGGCTAGAGAGTACCAAGAAAGGCCAAACCGACGCGCTCATTCTGTTATTCTATCCAAGACACTTCCATTGGCAAATCATGTATACAGCATGATCTATTACACGTTAGACGTTCATCACTTCGCCTATTGATAGAAGTTAGACCTTGAGTCCTCGGTGGAATTCCTACGCCTGGGTTCATGCATCCATAAGAATAAAAGAGACTATCTGGGGGACCTTTAGCACTAATAGCACAAGGAGAGACCCTATAGGCAAAATAGTACTTAGGTGACCGCTTCTCTCTTGAATGACGCCTAGCTGAGCAACAGCCGTGAGGCCAGTATTAGACGGCGATGCTTGAGACACCACTCCCTCCACCTCCCTCCGTCCGAAGAGGCTGAGTACGGGGACACAAAGACTGTGCATAGCAAGTATGCGTTTAGACATACAACCACGATAGAGGTGGTTTCTATTACGATGAATGTTATCTCGGAACTAAAAGTCTTCATGTAGTATTCGAGAGCGCACCCTATACTGGTTGCGTGGGGAGTCATCATAGAGCTTTAAGCCATCGGCAATGCGACGCCAGAGCACCTTCCCAAGAGAGCTTCTGTACACGTCATAGAGGGTGCACTGATTTAGCAACTCACAACTAAGGTGCAAAGGAGGAAACATGGACTGAGACCCAAGAGACCACCTGCCGCACTTTCAAGTATCTCTACTCACATGACCATTCAACATCGGTCCTTTTAAACAAGCTGAATCTCTCTGCAAACAACCAGCTCTCGTTCAATCGTGTTTCTGCTTGGTTATTGGGCTTCCCCATTGACTTTGGACAGTACCCCATGTCCTCCATCATCGGTGGCTTCACAGCAGCTCTGAACTCGCATAATGCCAAATGTCTCTGGCCTCGAAAGCTATTGGAGGAGCTATTCATAATTCACAGCCGAATTGGCCTAAAGGGCAATTAGCTAGGTTACAGGATTTCCTCCTAGCCTTAGCCTGTCCTTCGTTCGTTTCTCTCTTCTAACCCAGCGTAGAGGCCACCAGATGTCCAGAGAGAGCGTGACAGAGAGAAAATTTTCATCTATCTTTCCTTAATAGGTGGAGGCGAGAAAGCCTTGTTCCCGCTTTCACACGATCTCGCAGCCAAAGGACTGTGCAATCGACCGGAATGAGGTGAACCGGAGTGCGAAGTGGTCGCTAACTTCATAATTATTAAACCTATCATGGATCATCTAGAGACGTTCAGGCCCTAATCACGTATCTCGAAGAGCCACTCAAGTTTAACCCATGATTCCACGGAATTAGCTCGTTCGGCTTATTACAAGGTTTGGAGGTAGATACGTTCCACCATCCTTATGTAATTGGAATTAGAGAATCATGTTTTCTGGGAGAGCGAAGACCCAGCGACTGTATCTGAGAGTTCTTATATAGACGCAATTCGTCTCTGCCAAGTTTGGTAGACGGTGGCCGGACTTTCAAACAAGGGTAACAAATCATAGGGCGGTGGCGTGCGTTTCTCTTATTATATTGTGTCCAGACAATCTATCGATTAAGTGCAATTGAGGGCCTAAACAAAATTATTAAACCAATTGACAACGTCTTTAGCTCAAAAACACTTCGCCGGGCGCTCTTTGACAACTAAGAACACCTATACGTTCCTTCAGGGTTGAGTGCAAAGCCACCACTGATTATGAGACCATTGTCTCTCCCACATTGACTCAGTGTGATTCTGTATTCGCGACAATGACTTGCCATATGTGGAGTGGTCACTCTTACAACATTTATCACTGAAATGGAGAGTAGTGCGCTTTGCATCGACTCAACATTTCTCGCTGACGACCAACTCTCAAGACACCTTCGAGCGGCATTGACTCAAATAGGAGTAATGGTCTAGGAATTGGTCCAATCCCAATGCCTAATGTAAGTTCCACCAGTTTAGGAACAGGATCATTCACTATCCATAACTTGAGCTTATAGGTTGTCAATACCGTTGCCTTACGCCATATTGTAGCGACGGGGATTCTTGCAAGACGTTATGGTTTGTATGATGGTCGCCTCCCTTAAGGTTCCATTGCGCGCTAGCAGTGGCGAAAATGAGATAGAGAGTCAACATCCAACAGCCTACGCCCACCTTCAAACCATGATGTCACCCCAAGCGTGGGGTTTGATCCATGCGGCGTTTCTTTATGTGTTTGAGGTCATCAGAGTCTCCCATGAACGTCCTAGGCTATTATATTCGATTTTAAATTCGGTACTGTCGCTTTGCTCGAGGGCTGACTGAGAAGCTCTAATTCCGTTAAGTCCTATCGCTTAGAGATACGAGATTATTCAGTCACATTAGTAGTATTGCTTTCATATGGTGGATCTACTACTCAATTGCTGAATTAAATACATGAGATTATCTGGTCTTCTTTCGGTCGATTGTGTATTTCTCTACCTTTTGTCGCCGGAAGTTATTCTATTTTCTCTCTTCGTATCCTCTACTTCGTCTATAAGCACTCCATCGCATCCTCAACTATATCGTGTATAAGGTAGCGTGAATCTATCTGATTCTTTTTAGATATTTCATTTGAACAGAATATGCAACAAATCCTGCTTAGTTGTAGCGCGCAAAAGTTTAGTATGCGCCTTCTTTCACAGCTCCACAAAATGGAACACTCTCATCCACCTTTTGCGTCATTCACCGTTTTTCTGATCTAACAATTAAACCTTCTGCAACCCGGAACTCCCTTGAGACTCACTTTTGAGGCAGCCACTCTCAAACACGATCTCTATGCAAAATTGACCTTTAATCTTTTCTCGTCATACGCCAGATCTGACTTCTACCTCCTATCCACCCTGCTTTGTATCCAGAACGAGTGTGTGTCGCGCTATGGGGAAATATGGGACAGAGCTGGTAGCGCACAAAGATATCATGAAAAATAAAAGAGTGTCGAAGAAAGAATTAGAACTATTGGCAAGAAGAAGCAAAAGGTAATGCGAGTAAGTTCAATATTAGTCCGACCTAATATTCGCAGAAAACTCATCAAAAATGCAAAATCCTATAGCACATCAAAAAACCTCTTTGAGTCAAATAAAATTAAGGCAATATAGGAAAAGTAGTTCATAAAAAGCACAGAGTAACTGAGTCGGATGCTCGAGTACTGTGCCGACGTATCTTCCAATCAAGCATTTCTATATTTCTCTTAATGATAAAGCCAGCTGCAAAGAGCCCCCACAGGGTGCGGTCCAGCACTCAAAAGTGTTATGCACAACCCCAAAAAGACTTTTACGCCCTCGTGCGAACACGAAAGCTAATTCCATCTAGCTTAGGGATTGTGGAGCATATCGAGTTCAAACTAGATACCGGTTAAACTACTCGAATCGAGTCCAATGAAATTTAGATTTAATAAGTATATGTAGAGACACTAGATATCCGCTAAAGGATAATACAAGTATGAACGACACATCTTACGTCGAGGTTCATGGGATCTCGGGACGCGGAAATCCGAAATCGGTTGAAAAAAACTCCAGCATTAACATGCGGGTAGGATGAGGCTACCGATCCACTATGACTTTAGCCCTGAGTTGGCTCGTTTCACGATTACAAACTTGGGGAATTTTTCTAAGTATTCAATACGAGTCTAAAAGWGATAGAGAGTGTGAGATGTCCCTATGGATTAATTTTGTTACATATTTATAATAATCAAACCCTACTAGGTCGAGCTGGTTGTTTGGCTGCTATTTTTGTGTCGCTTATCCCTCAACCAATTTATCTAGCCGTTTGCCCTAGGTGAGTCTATCCAGCTGCTTCCTACTTTCGCGCAAGTGGTTGCTGACTATTTCTGAGCTGCGTTTTCTTGGCTGGGCCTAGCTGAAACCGGGTACAACAGTACCCACTAAGAAAGTTAGGGAATATAGAATTACATATGACTCTACCACCGGTGATGTTCATTGTGTTTACCTACATTTTGAAACTCATGGTATTATATGTCCACATATGATCCGTGTGTTTGCCTCTCATCAAGAACATAAATTGAATGGGAAATTTGTACTAAGGAGGWGGTGTAAAGATGTTGACAAGAAACACATGAAGSTTAAAGYGAACTATCCCTTTGTCTTGAAACAGATGCATCGAAGAGGGAGGATGTGGCTATGAGAGAGTTTCATAAATTACTATCCTTGACCGGTAAGTTCGACAACAATCTTCACTATGTGGTGAATCTTTTCAGGGAAGTTGTGTTAAAGTTGGAGAAGGAAGCGGAGGGAGAGAAATCGATTACACAAGTTGCTTCGGCTCCTTCTAAAAAGCGTCCAAACACATAGGTGATTCCCGAGTCAGTGAAAGAAATCGATTCCTTTAACTCACGAAAGTATCGGAGAGATTGGTACTCCTATTAATCAATCGTCTCTGTTGACTACGGGCGAAGCTTACAACACAACTGCCGATGATACTAGCCATAGTATTTTTGCCGTGAAGGAAACTGTAATCAAGGATCCTCCACTTTTGAAGAATCCTAAGCACCGCACCAACGATTCTCGATACAAATCTACTGCTGAGTTGAAGAGTACCAGGTGCAAGGCTAAGGCTAAAGGGAAAGGGAAGACTAMTGCGAATGTAAGTGTTGTTCCAGTGTTTTATTTAATTAGAACGTCTCTATTTCAAGTTAGGAAAGCGTATGTTGGTTATGTTGTACCCGATGTTCATTTACTACTGTGCTTCAAATCGTTATTTTGTGGGAACAAAAAATTAAGGAAGTGATTAGAAGTATCTTCAGTCACACTTCCCCTTGGCATTTCAACCGGACGTTACACTATCAATGAGTCATCAACAAGCTATCCCATACATGCAGCCAACAACGGTTACGATTCCAATGTTGAATATAATATTTGCTTCGGTCAAAGGTAATAGCTGCAATGGTCCTAGGAGCATGGATAAACAGTTACCCTTTCTTCAATGCAAGTAGCTCGTCCTTCCATTCACAGATGTAAGAAGGTTGATTATAGATCCTGCAGTGATGTTCATTTCAGTCAACCCAATATTGGATATATTGGCCCAACAGCCCAAGCCTTTAAAAGTATTGGTGGTATTGCAGTTACTAATCCTTGTAGTGGGCCTTCTAAACCGTTGGTTGTAAGAGGAATTTCGTTTTTAGAGAATGGGCAAAGTATGTTGGATTTGGGTCTTGGTTTGGGTCAAATAAGTAACCCACAATTTACCAACGAGCTGACTACGAAGGAGTCCGACGTAGACCTTAGTCAGATTCATTACTTTACTTGGCCCATTTGATTTTGCTTATAATTGTTATGCCGTTGATGGGTCATTTAGATGCAGTAGTTTAACGAGCTGCAGTATTTAGATGTGTTGTAGATTTTTTAATAATTATATGAGTTTACAATTTCTTTGCAGACAAGTGATTTAAAAACTTGATTCCTTGTTAGTTTTTTTTTTCTTAAAGACGCCATTAATACTTGATTACTTAGAATTAGTTGACAATTTGTTACCATTTATTGGCTAACCTTAAAGATGTTTGTCTTTATTTTATCACTAAATTAGCCCTGTGCGATGCACGATTTATATAAACTAAACTTAAAGGAAACATTACAATTTAAATCGAAAGAAACTTTGTAATGTTTATATTTGATTAACGTTAAACATTAGCTGGCTCTTGAGGTTGGGTTGTGGCTGTAAGTTGGCCAATGATTACGGATCAAATGGTCGTTTATAAAATAAATTTGACATTATCTAACCTTAAAAAAGATTTTAAAAAAATATTCAAAATTTGTATTTAAACCTTATATTTCCAAAGAACATTTAATAACTTATCAAAGTTATCATCATGATTAATAATTTTTTTCATTTTTTTTATTTAAACATTAAATAAGGGGAGTTGAGAGGGAAAAAAATAAAAGTGGGAATTACTTTAGTATTAGTTTTTAGATCTATACAGACTTACATTACTTAGTATTGGTACACACTTTATTGCTTGTAAACTTTTGGTGTGTATATTTTACTTGTATTCCTTAATGTCATCGTCATTGCAAATACTGTCTATGTTTGGTTGATAGTGCGACTACGTAAAGTAGTATGTTGTCCATTAGATGTTGTAGGCTGTCCATGTCATTGTCAAAATTTGAAGGGTCGACATGTCCATGTCCATGTCCAAATTCGAATGCTAAACAAAGTCGTATTTGACTTAAAATAAAGTTGCATTTTCATGTGA
>SNQN01002465.1:8554-20612 GCA_008642245.1 Bassia scoparia | reverse complement strand
TGCGAATGTAAGTGTTGTTCCAGTGTTTTATTTAATTAGAACGTCTCTATTTCAAGTTAGGAAAGCGTATGTTGGTTATGTTGTACCCGATGTTCATTTACTACTGTGCTTCAAATCGTTATTTTGTGGGAACAAAAAATTAAGGAAGTGATTAGAAGTATCTTCAGTCACACTTCCCCTTGGCATTTCAACCGGACGTTACACTCTCAATGAGTCATCAACAAGCTATCCCATACATGCAGCCAACAACGGTTACGATTCCAATGTTGAATATAATATTTGCTTCGGTCAAAGGTAATAGCTGCAATGGTCCTAGGAGCATGGATAAACAGTTACCCTTTCTTCAATGCAAGTAGCTCGTCCTTCCATTCACAGATGTAAGAAGGTTCATTATGGATCCTGCAGTGATGTTCATTTCAGTCAACCCAATATTGGATATATTGGCCCAACAGCCCAAGCCTTTAAAAGTATTGGTGGTATTGCAGTTACTAATCCTTGTAGTGGGCCTTCTAAACCGTTGGTTGTAAGAGGAATTTCGTTTGTAGAGAATGGGCAAAGTATGTTGGATTTGGGTCTTGGTTTGGGTCAAATAAGTAACCCACAATTTACCAACGAGCTGACTACGAAGGAGTCCGACATAGACCTTAGTCAGATTCATTACTTTACTTGGCCCATTTGATTTTGCTTATAATTGTTATGCCGTTGATGGGTCATTTAGATGCAGTAGTTTAATGTTTTCCATGTGTGTTGAATTACTCGATGTGTTGTAGATTTTTTAATAATTATATGAGTTTACAATTTCTTTGCAGACAAGTGATTTAAAAACTTGATTCCTTGTTAGTTTTTTTTTCTTAAAGACGCCATTAATACTTGATTACTTAGAATTAGTTGACAATTTGTTACCATTTATTGGCTAACCTTAAAGATGTTTGTCTTTATTTTATCACTAAATTAGCCCTGTGCGATGCACGATTTATATAAACTAAACTTAAAGGAAACATTACAATTTAAATCGAAAGAAACTTTGTAATGTTTATATTTGATTAACGTTAAACATTAGCTGGCTCTTGAGGTTGGGTTGTGGCTGTAAGTTGGCCAATGATTACGGATCAAATGGTCGTTTATAAAATAAATTTGACATTATCTAACCTTAAAAAAGATTTTAAAAAAATATTCAAAATTTGTATTTAAACCTTATATTTCCAAAGAACATTTAATAACTTATCAAAGTTATCATCATGATTAATAATTTTTTTCATTTTTTTTATTTAAACATTAAATAAGGGGAGTTGAGAGGGAAAAAAATAAAAGTGGGAATTACTTTAGTATTAGTTTTTAGATCTATACAGACTTACATTACTTAGTATTGGTACACACTTTATTGCTTGTAAACTTTTGGTGTGTATATTTTACTTGTATTCCTTAATGTCATCGTCATTGCAAATACTGTCTATGTTTGGTTGATAGTGCGACTACGTAAAGTAGTATGTTGTCCATTAGATGTTGTAGGCTGTCCATGTCATTGTCAAAATTTGAAGGGTCGACATGTCCATGTCCATGTCCAAATTCGAATGCTAAACAAAGTCGTATTTGACTTAAAATAAAGTTGCATTTTCATGTGAWCGGACCCTAATACCCTCACACACAGGCCCAAAAAWTAATTTTCTTTTTTWAAAAAAATAATGTCCATGGTCATCTCGCCTATTCCAAGCGAGACAATCAGACGAGACAACCATGGACATCTTTGCCAGAAAAGRCGAGCAGAACCATGGTTATCTCGCCTGGAATATGTGAGAGGACCATGGTTGATCTCGCCTATTTCGGGCAACATGACCATGGTTGTGTCGCCAATTTTGGGCGAAATGGCCAASGAAATGCACATTATTTTGGGGAGTTTYGACAAGTTTACATCCTCTTCATCGGTCATTTTTCCAACAAAGACTAATCCGATATTTGACGAGTAATTTTCCGATGACTATCGATTGCAATGGGTCATACGCTGTTGTTCGTGGTGGTTCGTGGCAGTAGGTGAAGTCAAGTTCGACAAAGTCTAAGTCTAGTGGGACAAAATGTTTGTTTTTCAATGTGAGGGCAAATGAGTCCATTCACACGACTTTTCGACTTTACTTTAAGACATTTGCGATTTCTGACTTTAGCATTAGTCGTTAGTATTAGTATTGGTTTGGAACTTTATAAAAACTTTCAGCTACATGTAAGCAATTTCCTGAATGTTATCTGCCATGTTGCGTCCAGGTAGTTTTCTTTTTATTAAAAAGTTTACATGAAATCCTTGCATATATGAACCATTTTATGTTGAATAATTCTGCGTCCTCTATTGAAACGTTAGGCGGTGAATTTGTGTAATAAAGTGTTGGAAGAATTTATCAATGCCAATTATGCCTTAATGGATTACCGGTGATTTAAAGTTGATTCGTGTTTTTTTAAAGTTAATCTTAAATTTAATACTCCGTTGAAATGAGCAACGAGGAAGAACAGTGGTTTATTTGACAAAGGATTAGGTTAGAGGAAGGGATTAAGGGTGGTGGTTTAGCCATCAAGCCATGGTAGATAAATGAGTGTATCGGGTAAATAGGTGTGTTTGTACGTTGGTGGATAGGTTTTAAGGCATACGACTGTGTTATCTAATGAAAGTGTCGAACGAATTGCAGGAGCAAGTTACGAATTCTTGCCATAAAGCTAATCTCCATAATAACCCATATAATATGTTTCGATCCCAAATAAACCTACGTTAAAAGTTGTTGTTTTTGTTAATAAAAAATATGTAACAACATAACACATAAACTTTACTCAGTTTAATAGGCGTAATCATTGATTCCGACATTTACGGAAGTGAACTACTACAATTAAAATTAATTTACAGTAAATTTAATAAWWTTTGTAGGCTTTTTTTTGTCTTATTTTTAACACCCACTACGAAAATATATATGTCCGTGGAATCAAATCATATTTCAGCGCACACAAAAGCGTACTAAATTAAGTGCTGCAAATTCAATCGGATAATAAGGATCAAAATTAAATAAGGAAGCGTTCAACATTCATATAAACGTATCAATCGTATAATTTAACAGAAATGACTTCTTAGGTCTTGTTTTTAAACGAAATGTCGTCTAAAGTGTTATGTTCAAGTGGCGTYTACATACAGTCTAATATCGTCTTTGTGATAATGAAAGATGTCAAGGTTTTATACGTTGTTGTTTTAAGTTTTGTKGATCATTTCTGGTTTATGGGTTCCAATTTTACATTTTTAACTATTGCAAKCRTTGAGAACTATAAATTTGCCCCTTTTGTTGATATTTGGTGTTATTAGGTAGAGTTTAATGTAGCACATTAGTTTTCATAGTTCTTCTGTATTGTCTATTGTAATATGTCAACGTATATCATATATCTTTCTATGTGAAACAGGTTGAAGTCTACAGTAATGTGTTGGTAGGCCTTGGTTATAATAAAGCAGTTGAATTTTTGCGTGTCATGGTGTCTGATTCGCATGCTCCCAAGAATACTTTTGTAGTGATAGGTCATTTCAACACTTTTCATGTCARGTCCTTTCTTGTTGTTTCACATCATACCTTTTGAATGCTAATTAAATTTATATTRAATTGAATTACAATTGTTTTTCATTTTTTTAATTGTTGCTGTTGACATATTTGTATTAATTTTTGTTTTTATTTATTGTTGCAAAAAACATATTTGTATCAATTTTGTGTTTCTTTATTTTGGTTGATGGTGTACCAACTGCCCGATTTACATTAACTCCATAATATGCTAACTTTAGACATAGATGTTATGGCAATTAMTTTGTTAACTGTTATGTGATKTAAGAAGTGGTCAACGGGTACTTAACTTTTCCCTGATATAGCATTCCACAATTAAAACATACAAAATATAGAGAATAATTACACCAACTAACATATCCTCCATTAATACGACAATGTRACCACCTAATGCTACATCATCTTGGTAGACACATAATAACATGACTAGATTAACAGTCGATAATCATTCAAATAGCAGAACAAAACATTAGATTAATTAAAAGATAATGAAAATCTTCCCCAAAGAAATTTTTAAGCAAACACAATCTGCAACTACTTCACGTACTCTTTAACCAACACTAAAGTCATTAAAATCTTCCCCAACGACGGCTACGGAGCAAAAAGCCCTCCACTACATAGAACAATATATATGATTGTTGCCTGATAAATTAGCATGGCATATAAGATTGTTAATATACATTAAGTATGTTACAATTCTCAAAAATTTTCCAAAAAACATATAATGAATTAGGTACCTGCGATTAACATGGTCAAGGCACAAGCTTCCCCCTTTCTATGGTAGGTTGTTTCTTACTTCAACAAGCATCTTCGTTCCCCATTGACCATTATGATACCCCACCGATAATACCTTGCAGCAGTTTGCCACTCTCCCACTTCATTGCGTTACCCAAGTTTTCTGAATTGGAACCAAACATGTGCCAATAACACCTCCACTTCTAGAAGCACGAACACCTTGGGGCAAACAGTTCAACAAGCTTATTGAATTGTCTTTGAATGAATCTCCCGCGAGCACCCTTGCATTCCACATTCAAAGGCTAGTGTTAAAGGGTAGGTAAGAAGAAGCCCTAATTGTCATGAAGCTTTCCAGTTATTGACATTGTGTTGAACTTGTACCTTTTGAATGAGTTGTATCGAATTCTCCTAATTTCATGCTCAATCCATCTGGACGCTGGTCAATTTATCAATGAGCCTCATTGGATGCACGACGGTGTGTAAGTGGCCATAATGACCTTATACACCTAACATGCTTTAACAAGTTAATCTTTCCAGTTGTGGAAGCTCTATTTAGTATCAAGTATTGTTGATGCCCATTAGGAGGATGTTTGATTCCAATAACCCCTCTTAACAACCACCAAAGGCAGTAGCACTACATAAACTCAGGCAGTTCTCTGTGTGAGTCGTTGGGTTAGGACAAATGAGCCGGATCTGAGATCATAACCATTGTGCCTTTGGGTTGCATGAGAAATCCCCACTGAGAGCGTTGGGTCTAGAAAGAGAGCTCTTCATAGGGATTCAATTAAACACCCATATCGCTAGGACAGAGGCAGTAATACCATAAACGTCGTAGTGGTATGTAGTAGTCGTAGTAATCAACATTCGTTTCTGCGGGTTCATTACTTGGGAGCGTAGTATTTTGTTAGTGGCTCAGCCGGAACCATCGTCCAACTAGGCAAAGTGTGGCTGGGTGTGCCATTATTTTTTTTACGGGGTGGACATAATTATGAGGATTGATAGTGAAGCTTTCTATAAACATTAATGTGAGGTTGATAAATTTTGACTTGGGTTTTTGCTTACGGGACAAGTGCATAATTTACAACCATTAATTTGCTGAATAGTAACATTTGCCAATAAATAAATACTTTATTTTAATAAAATATAGGAGAGTAACATCAACAGATCAGAACACATGATTAGCACATGTCACGTAAACCTTCTCCCAAATTTAACTAAGCATGAGAATTGCAATTTAATTTTGTTTTTAATATTACTAAACTAATTATAAAACATTCTAATCACTACTTAATTATTTGGACTCATCATGTAACAACAAATGTTGAGTCTAATTTTCAACATTCTACTACTCATGTAATAACAAATGACTGATCGTCGTCATCCCATCGGCCATAAAGGAGTGCACCGTCAAACACACCCGCTGGGTAAATTGTAGCTCCTTTAGTGTGAGCTTGAATATTTAAGGGTACCCTATCTAAGTAGAGGGTCACCCTCTCCCAGTTGATCCCTCGTGCCTTGAGCCATTCTTTCTAAAGCTCTTGAACTTCCTATATATGTGTTTAGTTTTTCGAATCGGTCGAGGTACGAGTTGTTTGTCATTTCTTGGATCATGAACACCGTTATTTGTTCGACCTTGTTACAAGGCTTCTCATTTATGGGCATTGGAGTTTTCTTATCCTACAAAAGTTCAACATAATGAAAAACTGTTATGCAAAAAGTTAAAATGAAAAAATGTTTTACAAAAACTAATAATGTAAGATAAAAATTGAGAAGTTGAACGGTAATAATTTAACTTTAAATGAACATCTTACTGTTCCATATGCTAGATCGACCTCCTTCTCCCAAAATCCAATTTCAAAAGGAGTGGCCTCCGGGCTTACGCATCGCCCCTTAAAAGTGAATCGAAGATCATTTGGTTTTACACTGATGACACGCGCGTAGTCAACATACACCTTCGCAAACTTAGAATCGAAAAGTGTAACATATTCGAGACCGTAGTCAACAACATCTCCACCCTTTACTAAGATAGAACATTTTGGCTTAACCAGTAAATATTGCAMAACAGTACAACTACTGCCTGATAATCTTGACGATAATGAATTTTCGTTGGAATTGTTAGAATAAGAACTTTGAGACATTTCTTTGTGGTTATGGAGTAACCTCAAAAATGGTTCGTAGACATATGGCTCGAGTCCTTTTAAGCTAACCATTTAATGCATGCCWCTACACACAATTAATGATCATTCATTTCTTGGCACAAATTATCAATTGAAGTCTGTGTATAAATTAGTAGTCAGAAACGCATTATTTTACGTCTACAAAACTATCAGTTCCATGTGTACAAAATATGTCTATGGTTCGTGTTGAAACTTTAAGTATGAGTTTGTCCTATTTTCTAAAGTATTGAGTTAAATAAATTGTGCCATCCACTATTTGAAAAGTGAATGGATCTACACTACTATAGTATGACTTGTACTTAGCTAATTTTGTGTTCTTCATATGTCACGTATGACTTGTAATAATAGTCRACTGCATTACGCAAAGTATTATTTTTAAACCTAAAATAAACCTATCATCAAAGATTTAAGGGTGCAACAGTTAACTGTGACGTTTGAAACGTTTGAACAAATGCTTRTCTTGTTTAATGAAATATGAAAAATTTAAACGTTTTGATACATGAATAAATTTATATAAAGTCAATTGAATGTTATACTATAATTAAACGGCCTTTCAGCACAGAAGCATCAACAAACGAAATGACTTTAAACACGAAACACATTGAGCATAAGCTCGTTAACATAGAAGTCGCCAGAAAGATTTCATTCACGGAGAACGAATAAAACCATAATGTTGAATATTAAACAATGAATTGTATGTTCATCGGCTAGTTTTAAAAAAATAATATGTATAATTTGAATAATAGTAATAATAATTAAAAAAATAATTTGATTTATTATATACTAGTTTACCAAAAAAGTTTATTTGGCACGTCATATATTACCTTACACTCCAATCAGTTACACTCCAATTTTGTGAAATTGTTGTTTTCATCCCCACGTTTAGAGCTTAAAAATGAAATTCAACAAATTCCCGTGACTGATAAGAATAACCTTAACATAACAATGAGATKATACTAAGTTGYAAAGCATTTAATTTGTTTTCAAAATTGGTTGAATTGTCAGTTGAGTATTTTAAAGCTTAATTGTCGTCAAAAAAAGTTTTTTGTAACTATATTGTCATGATAGCCTTGTCTATAAAATACAATTCGTCAATCGGGCTATGTAATTTACCCTTTAAACCTTGATGGTCAAAGTTATGTGAAGACTATATTAGTAGTTGGTAGACTTATTTAATTTGAATTACAGACGTGCGTCTATGATTTACAATCGTTGTCTACGTAAAATATGGCTATGTCTGTGTTGTAACAACTGTCGTCCAACAGTTGTCAGTAATATTGGTTCTCCCATTCAAGATTAGAACAAATAAAAATCTTGTAATCAACATGACCCACGTGTCTTTATTTGTTGGTAAATTAATAGTCAAACAAAWTTGTATATTAGAAATCTTTTCAAAACAAATCCATTTTCTTCATCGTCGCCAAAAAATGCCACAATMAACCAAATCCAAATCCTCTAGGAAACATCAAGGTGGAAAGGGTGAAACCATACGGTGGGACACTCATGGAAACATCGTTTGCGGTTGCGGAGCACCAGCCGTGTTGTAGAAATCGACAAAGGAATGGAGCAAGAGGAGAAATTTCTATGGTTGTGCAAACTGGAAGGTATTAAGGGTCAAATTATTTTTCTTTTTTTAAAAAAAAACTTAAATTGGTAGATCTGATAATAGATGTGTGGCTTTGTCAAATAGGATGATGAAACTTTTGGGTTCTTCATCTGGGTCGATGAACTTGTCATACTTTACACAACAACAGACACACTGTGGTGAAGTCAGCTCCCACCATTCAACCGATGTGAACTTGAGTAAATGGAGAGAGGAAAAAACGTTATTCTTCGACGAACAATGTAGCGTTGCGGCGGGGCACAGGTGAAGTCCTAAGGAAGATGCAATTGATCCTCCCTAGATATTTGAGGACTTTGCGGGATTAAAATTCTAAAACCTTAAATGTGGGCATTAATGTCTTGAAACCATACTTGTAGGTTAAATTGTGTTAATGATTTAAGCTAGGTTAACAATAATTAACCCATTTACAACATAAGGACCAGGCCATCCAAAAGTAGGTAATGGTAAAGGCCCAATCCATTGTTGAACAATGGTATTGGGCTATCTAGTTGTTGTAATGTTTGTTATGAGTTTTTTGGAACTTTTGGAGGCAAAGTGTGAAAATTTATCCAACTTTATTTTTTCGTTTAAATTAAGTTACGTTTTAAAATAGCCATCCTATAAATATTTGAACTTCCCCCTTTTCATTAAGACTTGAAATTTTAATTCAACCGCCATTTTCAACAATGCCAAATGAATTGTATGCATACCTACTTATAAATTCTTGTTTAATTTGAATATAATAGGCCTTAAAAAATTTAAAAACCAAGTATCACAAATTATTCAAACATAACTCAGTAGACAACAATGGTGAACAAGGCAACGTGCTCTAAAGAATCCTTAAAGTGCAAAGGAATTTTTCACACATTCAATCAGAGCGTGTTAGGAACACAACGCGTATTTATCCATCTATTAAAACTCCCCAAAACACTTTCCAAATCCAACACCAACTGAAATGCAACGGATTATGGTCTAGCACTTCAAACGTCAGCCACAACAATTTCTTCACCACACAACTCCTGACCGTGGCCTCTTTGAGGTTTAATCTTAATCCATATCATTACACCTCGCCTACATACAAATCCATTCTCATGATATGAAATGGTATAAATATAAATCACAATCTCCCAATTATTTCAGATTTGTCTTTGATTGTACACTTTAAAGCTATCTATTTGTCATTCCAATTGAAAGATGAAGATAGAGTCAGAGGAGTGTTGTGAGTTGTGCGTACCCTGACAAAATTAACTACCACCATCAATGAGTATGAGGGAAGAAATTATTCGATATAGAATTCTCGGTAGTGTATAACTTCAAATTCATAAGTAGCTCAACTTCTTCAAACTGCTTCATTTGATGCTCAAGAGTGTACGGTATATGAAATGGAACATCGCTACTAGATTCCATTGACTCTCGGACTGGAAGGCATTGGACGTTCAACAATGGGCTAGATATTCGTATTCTGGTGCTTCGCAATAGTGAACGAAGGACTGCTTAGGAAGGCCACTGCAATGCGAAACGGAAAGTGTAATTGTGGTTTATCAGGAAGTGTCGGGCATGGGTAAAGACGGTTTTATGACTTATGACGACTACATAGTTACATTTTGCTGCACATGTGGTTAATTTTGATCTGAGGCAAGGGTCCCAAATTCATTAGCCGCTCAAGTGTTAAGGGAAAGATGTTGGGTTCCTAGCTGAACAAATACGGAGTCGGTTTATAGCTGGGGCTACTATGTTCTCGGGTAAGGTTATCTAAGTCAGCTAAAGGAGTAGTTAGTGGTAGTGCATCTCAGTGTATTAATTTTTAGCTAAGTGTGATTAACTTTATTAATTTGTATGCAACACATTTGCATTATTAGTTTTACTTTAGTGAGAAAATACTATGTTTGTTATTGTTTATTGTACCACTAAATTTGATGCATTTGCTTATTTACTCGGTTTTTATATTTCTACTCATACTATAAAACACATTGAAACCACACATATGTTTGTAAGTTTAGATCAATAAAGACAACGAAAATTGGCACTTGACGACGAACAATAACACATTGATGAAGTGAATCTGTGATTGGTACATACACATATAATCATACAAATTGTGTCTTGAAAAGGCCAACAACTCAAGTTGGGAATCCAACATTAGCTCTTTAAGTACTGTTGAAGTTTCACACCTACTTCATATTTGCCTTTCAAATACAACACTTTCCACAACAAAGTGTATTCAAAACATGAATCCTACCATTGCCCAAATTAGTTCGTAACCGCACGAGCCATGTTGATGTTAATAGCATTCGAATGCAGCCAACACCCAAAGATCCTTTCGTCACAAACCTTCACCCGCGTCTTGTCAAGGAGGTTATCTCCAAAAAAGGAGTCCAACCTGTTGAACGTATCTCGTCTCACACGACCTTTTTCAGGCACCCAAAAAGAAACGACCAACAATGCGACAATCGATTCAAAGGTAAGAGTCCCATTGACGCGTCGTTTCACCCGTGGTGGTCAAGAATAGCTACTGAGAAGTGCTGTATACCCCGCCTGTAATCCCTACAAAGGAGACTACCTACAACAAATATCGAGCACCACAAAATTCCAAGTTCTGCCGGTACATATCAAGCTGCGATGCATAGAGTAACGGATGTAGTGGAAGATCCAAAGGGAAAGGAACCAGCAACCACGCCTATATCTACCTAGGAGTTCATTAGAAGATTTGAAATGGACATGGTGGAAGAGTTCCATCGAGATCCCTGGTGCTTTATTTATGATAATCTGCGTACAGGTACGTTACTCAAACCTCTAACGCATCTTGATTTTATGTTATTATACAACCTAATAACATTGGGGTCTTTAAAAAATAATATGTTTGTCGTCATTAAATTTATTTTTTTTTTGGTAAATGAAAAATAGCATTAAAAGCACAGACAAATACAACCTAAGCAAAGCCCTCTAGAGACCACCTAACTAAGTAGATCTCAAGGTAGGACTTGCAGCCCAACTGGTAACAAACTACCAGGAACACTCAGTTGTTGTAACCACAGTACATCCTTCCTTTTCATATTACATTGAGAGAACCTTTTTAATCTAACCCTACGAATAGATAAAACTTGTCTAATAMAATAAGGGATAGAATAAACCTCCTTGTGCCAATAAGCCTGATTTCTACTTACCCACAACTGATACACAATGCCAGCAACCACAGCACTAATCATACTTTTCTGAACTTTGCTCATGCCCTTGCCTCGTCTAATCCAACTGATTACATGAAGCAGACCTCCAAACCTCCAAGAAATTTGTAGCCAGCAAAAGAGGGCACTCCATAATTGTTGTGCATAAACACAGTGCCAAAACAGATGGTCATGGGACTCAATGTGAGTCTCACAGATGCAGCAAAGAGCAGAATCACAAACTCCATACAAGGCTAGTCTCTGTCTTACAGGTAGTGTTTGTAACATAATGAGCCTCCAAATAAACTTCTGCTTAGGCATAGCAGCATTATTCTAGACCACTTTGTACCAAGGCATCTAGGCACCAACATCATGAATATGATGATAGATGTGACCAATAGAGTAGGACTGAGTAGGCCACCAAGTAACCAGATTGAGTGTCTGCAAATACACTCTAACAGAACAGAGCATCTTCCATATCCAGCTAGCCCGAGAAGAAGGATGATAATGGAATAAATCATGATGTTTGAGATAGACAGCATTAACCCACTTCACCCATAAAGTATCCTTCTTTTGAGCAATTTGCCACAGAATCCGACCAAGAGCCACATTATTCCATAAGCCAATGTCCCTGACACCTAAGCCAYYAAATTTCCTAGGTGTACAAATGTAAGACCATTTCACATAGCCAATTTTTGAGCCATGAACATTCCCTTCCCATAGAAACTTCCTGCACAACTGATTAATATGATGAATCACAGCTCTAGGGAGGATAACAATTTGCATCCAATAAGTGCAAAGACTCATAAG
>SNQN01002464.1:45697-73940 GCA_008642245.1 Bassia scoparia | reverse complement strand
CCATGTTGCTTACTTGACAAAGCCCATTTGCTATAGGCTCACAAGTCACAAAAATAGATATTTTAGAAATCATAAATACAAATTATAAAAATGATTTAAAGAAAAATTTACTTCTAAATACTAGTGATAAATTTTTTATTGGGATGAAATCTACCAAAAACTCTAATTTGGACAATAATTAAACTTTAAAATAGTGTCCCAATGATTTTTATCTCTCAAACTATTATGACGAGAATTGAGCATACTTTGATGTATTTAAATTAAATTGTTCATAAGCTAGTTAAGGACAACATAGATGAATTTGAAGATATATTAATTTTTTTATAAAGAAAAAACAAAATGTAGAACTTACCAATGTTTTCATGGACTTATATGACTTTGTTTTTATGCTATTTCGTTTTAATTTTATAAATTTTTTTTAATAAAATAAAAGGTTTTTTTTATCTATTTTAATCCTTTTAAAAAATTGCAACACATTTCAAAAAAGTTTTTTAATCTTTGGACACATTAGAAAAACCGTATTGTATAATACGAGTATAAAAATTAATCGATACCGTGAATTATGTACTCATGTGAATATGTGATATTGCATTTGATAATGGATAATGTCAAAAATATAAAAACAAAATAAAGAGATTCCAATGACATCAWATGTTTTGTTATGTATACTCACTTCTTGAATTGTCAAAATACTTAAATCAATTTTCAACCAGAACTGATGATTAGGATAATCCACCATTAATTTCATTTTCAATTACAACCCAAAAAAAAATCAGTTTTGTTATTCACTTGCTTGTAACTTAATTTAATATTTTTCTTCAATCTTTCTCTCTCACATCCCCACTCTTCAATCATAAGAAATTCTCTTGAATTTCGCTTTCATTATTCAATAAAACCAGAAAATTTTATTGGGTTTTTTTTTTTTTTGTCCTTCATTATTGAAGTACTTTGTTTCAATCCACAAATTTCAACCGATATTTTCAGCTTCTTGTATGACGAGTCCATGTTCTTCACCATTAGCTTCAGACCCCTAAACAAACTCAGCCTTAGAAGAACCAAAAATTAATAAAAAGGTAAACTTTTTTCTGTTTTTGGTGTTTTAGTAGTATAATCTTAGAATAATTTCAATACCCAAGTTGCAAAAATTCATGCCYTTTTTGTTTTCTTGCTACTTAGTTTGATTTATGATAATTTAATTGTTTTTGGTAGAATTATTTGGTTAATTTTGGCAATCTTTGTATGACTATTGCTTGAATTTGTTTATTATGTTGGTTAGTTTTGATTGATTGAGCTACTATGTGACAGAATTAGGTGATTATTGTTTGGTTGAGTTGCCTGATGGGATTGGATTGTTGTTGGTTCATTGTAAGAAAAGAAGGAAAAGGAATATGGAATCACAATTGGAAGTAGTTCAGCCTTCTGTTAATGTTCTTTACTCAAATTGGGTTTATGAAGCTTTAGATGAATTGCCTGGTAATTTCACAATAAGTGATCCTTGTATTAGTGGGCATCCCATTGTGTTTGCAAGTAGGGGTTGTTTGGAGATGTTTGGGTATGCAAAAGAAGAGGTTGTTGGGAGGAATGGGAGGATGTTCCAAGGGCATGGGACTTGTAGGAGGACTGTGATGGAAATTCGAGAAGCCATTCGAGACGAAAGAGCAATTCAGGTTAATTTGTTGAATTATAGAAAAGATGGGACTCCCTTTTGGATTTTGTTTCATTTGAGTCCTGTTTTCAGTGAGGATCATGGAAGGGCAACTAATTTTGTTGCTGTCCAAGTTCCKATTTTGAGGAAACCTTTGCGTTCGAGGAGTAAGCATGGGAGAGATGGGTTTTGTTTGTGTGAAGACGGGGTTAWGGCGCGTGATTTTTTACTCGGGTCTTGTAGGAGAGAGGTGCATAAAGATCCTCTGGTAGAATCGAGCCATGGCACAGCTTTCGAATCAGTATTCGACTCAGATAGAGGTATGAAAAGTTGAATTAGTTTTGTTTAGTTTGCCTCATTATCTACATTATAATTATGATCCTGCATTCCTGCCTGCGGTTCAAATAATGTTTTTGCCTTCTTAAATACCAAGTAATTAAATTATTCGCTACTGAGGTTTGAACTTGCTGTTCATCAACCCTTGATGCACCTAACTATTATTGACGTTTTGATGCATTTTCTCATTTTCTAGTTTGAGCTGGAAAAAACAACATTTCTTCAGTCATTATTTCCTTTTGTTTTTATGTTATGCTTTTCTTGAATAGCCATAATGTGGTTACTAATCGTCCACAATGCTTGTTAGCGATGTTTAATTGATCATTTGTGATTTCATTTTGGTTAATCTGAACATCATTGTGTTTTGGATCAAAACATGTAGGATTTGGTTCCTGAATGGCTTCTAAGCTGTTATCTTGTGCTTGACAGGAGCAGAGGCTGAGGAATTGTGTGAAGCAAATGAGCTTGAAAAGCAAAAGGCCGCCACTTCTATTAATTATATATTGTCTGTGCTAACTCAGTTATAGTGCATTACGGGTAAATCTGTATCTGCAAGGCGATGCTGTGTCGAGGGGCAGAGCCTTCCTAATTCTGCCTTATTAACATCTCTTGGGAATCAAACAAAGCTTTGTATTGTGAGTTTTAAATTTTTGGTTACCGCTTTTTATAGTCATTATTATAAATAGGCTGTTAAGTTCTGATTAAACTTTTCCAATGGCTTTCAGATTCGACCCATACTTACCCGCATCCTATTGTTTATGCAAGTGAAGCGTTTTTGAAATTAACCGGTGTAGTTGTTAATATCTGCATCCTCATATTATGTTTTTCTTTGACTATTAAATTCATGTTTGGACATTAAATGGATGAATAAACAATCTATAGGTTGTCTCTTCCTGCTCTACTTTACATTTGAATAACAATTAGCAGACACTCCAAATCATTTGCATTTCTCCCTTAAACTCGTTTGTTGGCATGTGGCGGTAAATTTAATGGCATATGACTCGTTTTCTCTGGACATTATAGTGATGGTAATTAGCATATAAGTTTTAAACTAAAGGGTAGGGCAATGTGATAATATTTTATAGTGAAGCATTATCCAAAGGAAGATAAGAATGAAAATCAGCTGTCCACGGAAAACTTTTTTGGGGATTCCTTTCGCCAAATCCTTTATACTTCTAAATTTGCTACAGAGTAAGGAATATTAATTATTCCACTGCTTTCTAGGGTTTGCAGCTGTTTCCTTTCTAATTATGAATTCTACTGAAACATGAGGCATTTTTTCACCCAGTAATCTCCTTGTTTGTGTAGAAATCAAAATATATGCGTTGTTGCATACTGCATTATTATAGGCTACATTGGATGGAGTATAATCTGATTATCCCTGTAGGCTATGATAGACATGAAGTCTTGGGCTACAATACAGGTTCCTAAGCGGTTCTGATACAGATCATCTACCTTGTTGCAGGTATTCTTTTTTAGCATTAGTCTTCGTTACTGATAGATATATAGCTGTTAGTCAGTATATCATAGAACTATATAAGTGTATTATTCCTTTCAAAGGATCGAAACTTTTCTTACCCACCACACCCCATTTTAGTTGGATTTCAAAAGCTAAAATCTTGGTTTTTACATTGTGTGTAATCTCTTTTCTATTCTGCAGATTAACGAGTGTATACAAATGGCAAAGCATGCAAAGTACGAATCCTAGATTACAGGTTAGTGCTTTGATAGTATACTTCAAATCTGTAAGTCCTTGATGAATGGCCTCTCTGAACATTGATGTATCGACTTGCTTATTTGCTGATTGAATTTTCAGAAAAGAAAATACTCCATTCTGGAATATGCTTCATATATCACCTATACGCAATGCTTCTGGAAAGGTAATACTCTTACTGTGTTCTGGACCAATGTTAGTTATTAACCCTCGATTGTGTGGTCTACCAGCCAGCCCCATTGGTGTCAAAAACTTGGCTACGGACCCACCATAAAAATTGATTCATTCTTGACTTTCACACAAAAATGCATTGCTAAAGACTGTTATTCACTCATCAGTTCATTCTATGTCAGTTAAGCATGTCAGTGGTTGAAACTTTGCGACCCAACTTCATCATATACTTAATTATTCATGTAAAACAATTATGAATGGATGACATTTATATCCAGATCCATTTTTTCATAGTTGTAGAAATTGTGATGGGATCTGAAACGTTTGCCATATCCATTTGTGTGCAACAATATGCTCATGCATTGGTAGTCAATAGGCAAGTAACGAATTTGCTGAGCGTCATCGTTTCTGTAGGTATAAAAAATGGATGATTTAACTTTTATTGATCCATGTTTTCGCAGATAGCATACTTTGTCGAGGTTCATATGAAAGAAGATGGTATAAGCCAAGATGGACAAACACTGAACCCAGAATTGAGGCAACTCGGTGCTATAGCGGCAGTTAAAGTTGCTGTAAGGAGTGCGACAATGGGTCCAGGTATCTGGGCGATTGCATCAGTGAGCTCTTAGGATTTCGGCACAGGGTTTCTTGCTCAAGATTTTAGCCTCTGAATAGTGTAATATATCTTTGGTAATTTATGATCTTCATCGACCCAATCGTGCTGCTGGAGCGAATCTGGGGTCAGACATCAGACCTCAGAAGACAGTTTTTTCTCCATCTCTGTTTAATATTTTGTCCTGTCAAAAATGTACAAAGTTGTGTAAAAGAAGAATTCAAGACAATTAATATTCTCAATATAATACAGTACTTCATACACATTCTGTTATCTAGTATATATATACAAGTATTGAAGTATGTTATTGGAAATATGGCAAGTGTTGTTCTTCCATCAATGAATGAAGGTTAGGGCTTCTGACACATTAAATAATGGAGCATTGTTGTACACCTGTATTGTACTAGTTTGTTATTGGCTTATTGCTGATGAATGGGCAATTTTGGTTGATAAAAAAWGAAGATACTATTAAATACTACTTAGTAATCATAGTGTTGCTTGGAGTTGCATGTAAGAATTTATTGGAAGTAGAATGAAGCATTTGTAGTTAGCTATGTTAAGCATGTTTGTTGGTATGTTACACTAATAACAAGTAAACAAACTAACAATAGTAACATTTACTTGGGTGTTGAAGTTATGCAAATTGTTATCCATATTAGACTTGATATTGGTGAGATACTGAGATGTGTCGTATCCATACTTCACTCCAAACTCTCACAAAAATGTGGTTCATGATGCAAAGTAAAGAGCCGAAGATCGAGAGGGAGTAGGATCTAATTAAAGAAATTCAAGTATAGGTTGAACATGAATAGTTCAATTTGTAAAAGATTGATGATCGTGTGGACAATGACAGTATAGGTGGTTAAGAGATTCACCACCCGGACTAGATACTTCATAGTTAAGAGTTCCACAACTCGAAAACTGAGTAGTTAATAGTTACTACCCGAACCAGGGTTCATCCACACATAATTAACGCGATTGCATCAATATGATCACCTGAAGCAAATTCGGAGCAGTAAAGTCATATAGATGGTGGTGGTGCTCAATTATTAGGKTCAAGTCAAACAACCATGCAATTGCCATTGCAATTTGCACGTACCACCATTATTATTACTTGTAACTTCTCGAGACATTTGCATGCATCAAACCTTACATCAATGTCCATTACTTGTACATATGTCTTAGCCAAACCAACTACAGCTAACTCATTGACTCGAGTGGTTAAGGGAATCAAGCTCCTTAACCAAGATTTTGGATTCAATTCCCTTGGGAATGAAAATTTTCCAACTATAAGGAATGCTATACAAATTCCAGTGCGAGATTAGTCCACTCGCTAAAGACGATGGAAACTCTTCGTAGTACTACGATAGTAGTACCAAAAATATATGTCTTAGCCATAAAAAAATAAATACGAATATGAAGTTTATAACCTAAGGTAGGTGGTGTGATTTTAATACATGTTGCGGCCTTTCAAATCCAACGACAATATAGAAATCTTTCACATAGTACTGTTTCTAACACACACTAACACTCCCTGTTTTTTTTCCTGCACCTATTACCTCCTTTTGTTAAATTGTCAGATTTTTTTTTTACTTTCACTGCCTATTTCCTTAATAAATGATTTACTTCACTTTCTATTTTTTAAAGAGTGTAAGGAGGAATGATGAAACGAGCCGATAATCTCTTAAATAGAAGAAAAACTCTAATCAAGCACTTGAGCATCTATCACTTTCATTTTTATTTATTATGAAAATGTCAACTTGACTTCCAAATTATTACGTCAGTATTTTAATTCATTTTAATAAATGAATGTGATGGTGTCGTATACAAAATTACTTCCCAAACACAATAAATTTGGAAAATTTTGACAAAATTTTGTGTTAACCGTATATTATTATAAATTTACAATAATTGCTTAAATCTTAAACTTGTCATACTATATATACAACGTTTAATCCTAATAATAATACTTATTCCTAATACTATATATCAATAATTTCCACTTCATTTTTCTTTCCTCCATTACATATTTCCAGCTGAAACTACTACTGTATACATATTTCCATAATTCTTTTTGCATTATTATATTGAACCAAATTACACTGTATATCACCTCATTTCCTGTATAAAAACCAAGATATCTCCTAAATCTTCAAGCTAATACTTCACTCTATAATAAATATAAATTATCTCCAAATACAATATATCACAAAAAATTCTGAAAAAAGATTCATTAGATCAGAGGTAGCATTAATTAGCAGACTAATAACGTACACTAGTATTTAATTAATTAAAAAATCAGTGATTTTTATTACTATAATCTAATATCAAAACTGAATTCGAAATCTTTTAGAAATGGAATTCCAGCTCAAATACAATACAGTTATGAATCAACCAATTAAGAGGAGCAAGAGTAAGTATCAGAGTAAGCTAAACCAAACATAATAAAACCCAGAAAAAAAACAGAGAAGAACTCATCCCATCATAAAACTACAGAATATACACGGATTAACCCGATTTACATTTGCTAATAAACCAAAATTCCCTGTTAATAATTCCTGCATTTCTCTTTCTTTCTTCTTCTTCTTCTTTCAAACTTACTAAATACTTTCTTCTTCTTCCTCTTCTTGATAATCACTGTTAATAATAGTAATTAATGATAAATGGCGTCGTTATATGCTCAAGAAAAACTCGTTCTTGTCTTGTTTTTACTGTATGCGGGTCCTTGCGTCCGTTTTGGCTTCGTATCTGATATCGACGCTCCTCGTGACGTGGATTTTCCGAGAGGGACACAGTTCGGGTTCGGGATATCGCAGGCGGAGGTGGAGTTGCTCCAGAAAAGCGTCGGAATATCGGCAATCACATGCAGCTCTGAACGACGATCACATATGATGTTCGACAGGACAGACTTCGGCCCCTCCAATCTCCTCTCTCCCAAGGGAAAGTGCGTCAACGTCACTGCAGCGCCATTCTTTGATATAGAGACGTCGTACCCAACACTTTCCAAACCCTCACGGTGGTCACGACACACTGTGGCTCGTCCGGCGCGCGGTGGACCCCACCGGAAGCTGTCCAGACGGCGGGTACTCCCGGGCGACGCGTTAATCCGCACGCTTCACCCGGCTGGTCCCGTCCCGCGACCGCGACGAGAACGGCACGTGCGACTGGGAGGGACTCCCCGTTCGCTCGTCCGAGAGTGGTACGCGTCGAAGCCCCTCTGCCCGACAGGACACGTCATTCATTGTCGGGGCGTGGGCCCACAACTACGAGTTCTACCCGAAGTCCCGCGCAGGGGGTGGCGGCAGTGTCCACCTCCAGTTCTGGTTGACACGGGACGGTGAACAGGGAGAAACAACCTCTACCCGTTCTTCGCACCTCCTCCCCAACGGCCACGTGTTCATCTTCGCCAACAACAGTCAATCGAGCTACACGTCAGCAACAGAGCTACGTAAATTCCAGTTATGCCCTTCCCGAACCCGGAATTACCCTCAACGGATCGTCCGTCATCCTCCCCATCTCCGCTCAACCGACCCTCCCGATATCGAAATCTTGGTATGCGGCGGCGCGTCCCGGAGGCGTACGACTTCGCGCGCACGCGCGCTTCACGTGCGCGCCCCTCCCCACGTGCGTGCGATAGGCTAGTAACATCACTGACCCATCCACATGTCATGGAGGACATGCCCATGCCACGTGTCGAACCGGACATGGTCCATGCCTCCCAACGGCGACGTTTTGATCATAAATGGCGCGGGAAACGGACTGCGGTGGAAAACGGCGATAACCGGTTTTGAGCCCGGTTTTACAGAATACCATTCATACATGACCCGACCGAGTTTGCTCTCAATGACCCCGACTTTGTTTCCTGCGATGTACCACCTTGCAGTGCTGGTCGCTGATGGGCGGCATCGTGGGCGGTCAAACCCGCACGCAGAATTACAACTTTTCCCCTGACGTGCAATTCCTACGGAGTTGACGCCAGAGGGTCCCCACCGAACATGGACGAAAGATACGCCCCCACCGCGGCGATATTGGCCGTTGAGACGGAGAGCTGAATCGTACACGTACGGCAAACGGTGTCGCCACTGTACATGTTGGGGTACAAGGAGGAGAAGCTCAAGGTGACCATGAATCTACAATGCCTACTTTTACTACACACTCGTTTGGATGAATCAAAGCTGTTGGTTTTAGGGAACTAGGTTGAGCAGCTTCAACGCGGTTACGTATAAGTGTCGGTGAGGTGCCGTCAACCCGCAACGTGGCCCACCGGGTTTTATTTGCTGTTTGTGGGTTCATCGCGGGTTCCTAGCCATGGATCTGGGTCCAACTCAAGGAACTACACTAGGTCACTAGACTAGTAAATAGACAATTAAGTCCTATATATTCATATATCATTAGTAACTAAGTAATGTTAGGGTGATTCTTTATTTTGAGTGTTGTGTTGGGAAATTTATTATTTGACATGTTTTTTTGATTTGTCATTTACTAATTGTAAATGATTGGTTTGGTATTATTTGGACGATAAATGCGAATTATATTAGTCAATGTGTGTTATTACATTAGTTGTAGATTGTGTTTCTACTTTCTAATTTGTATGTTATGAAAATTTATCTTTTAATTTCTTTAATCTCTATTATATAAGGGAAGGAGGGAGGAAGATGGTATCCCCCCTCTTAAAAGACTTTTATAYCCTTAATGAAATTTAAAAATTATGAATTGATCCTTTAATAATTATGTGATTAAATATGAAAATTGCATTAATTATGTGAGTTAATTAGTCAAAAATATGAAACAATGAACATTATTTCAATTTGTATTAAAACATTAATGTTTGTATTTTGAATTTCAACTTTGAAGACATAATTATTTACAAAATAATTACAATTCAGATAAATTGTATTGCTACTTAGCTATAAATCTTTTATTATGATACATCTCATATAATCATTTTTGATGAAATACGAGGTATTTTTTTCATAAATACAAGCACGCATCGTGTGCACATAAAAACTAGTTTGCTTATAATACAGCGAATTTGCTTTGTTTACCTTTCACTAGGAGGAACACTAGTGAGAATGATCAACCATAAATCGTGTGTTGTGTTAATACAAGCTCGTTATGGTAGTACGGACTTGACTTATTTTGTCAAAGGATTGGATAATTGAGCTCATAATTAAAATTTTTAATCAGTAATAAATAGTGAATGACTCATGCTTATAAACATTGAATATTCGCATATATGCAATAATTATATATGTGTTACCCCTCGAGACTTGTCTCGAGTGTCAAGTGTATCATGTGTGAGGAGTCTAATAAGGATTGTAGACAAGTAAGTTCAATTTATTTATTTATGGTTAATTAAGTTCAATTCACATTAATTTTGTTTGGGTTTTAGTTTGGTTAAGTTCAATGAAAAATCATGGGTGGTTTTCAGTTTGGTTAATAGTGTTGGTGATTCTCGAGTATTTTTTGGTAGATTATTATTCTTTGTCATGTTTTGAATTGCTTGTTTTTATGTAAATCATGATTTTATTGGTTGATGTGTTTACATTGGTTGCACATTATTATTGCTCTGTGGTTAAAATTTGTCTATAGAACGATTAAATTAATTTTGTGTGATTGTGTTTGTGTAATACAAACTCATTATGATAGTTCAATTTATGTTTTCTATCAAAAGACTCTCTAATTAGAATTTAAATAAACATAAATAAAATTACTCAAATCGAATGTATGACATGATTACCATTGCACTAATTATATATAGTATTTGATGCACGCGATGCGTGCTTGATTTTTTATGCGATATTTTTTTTCTTTTTGCATAATTGTAAAAGTAAAATTAAATGTAAACTTTTAATTTTAGTTACATTGTCTTGTCTTTGTACTAGTCCACCACCCAAATTTCTTTTTTCTTTAGTATTTAATTAATATGATGAAATATTTGAAGAATGAATGCTATGATTCAAGCCAAAATGATAATAAAAATATCGTACTTCATTTGTTTGAAGTTTTATGTTAGAATAATAGTATAGTTTCATAATGTATATTGGTTTGTTCATATATGTTTAGAACTGTCTTCTTGAATAGATTGAACTGATATTATTGTTATATGTAATAAAGTGTACTATTGTGTATTAATGATAAATAATTTAATGTTAATAATTTCAATTTATTTTGTAGAATAAAATGCATTAAACTTGTGAGAATTATTACTTTATTAGTGTTAAGTTTATATTAGTATTATATTATATTATATTTATTTTAAAATAGTCAATTAAGGGTATAGTAATTTCATAGGGGACACCATTCTCCCCCTTGGTTATATAGAGAGATACGTAAACATTGTTAAAGTCTTGTCCAGTATATAATGTGTAGGTGTGTAGACTTCTAATGAGTAGATCCACATTATTGCTTATGTACTTGATTTTTCAATTTAATTATTGATGGAATCGTTATTACTTTGCCTCTTTATATAATTTTTTTTTAATTTAAAATCTTTTGCATGAAAAAGGAGGAAAATTTATATTTACATTATACTTATATAATACGAGCACATTTTAGGTTAAACAAAAATCAACGAACTAATGTATCAATTGTATCCTAAGTATAAGTGATACTCAAAATAGCATAAAAGTATAAAGTAATTAAACAAAAGATATTTGAAGATATATTAATGTTTTCATGGACTAGTTATTATTAAGCGAAGTAACATTGACAATATATGATTCTATTCACAATAACTGTGCAAAATTAAATTGTTATACCTAAGTTCAATTGTGCATAAACACCAAAAAAAAAAAATTCATTGTGAAACCAATTGATCTCTACATTCTAGTAATAATAATACATGTAGAAAATGGTATATAGGTGAGAGCTAAACACATTGTTCGGACAATTCACATGTCGAAACATTTTAGAAACAATAGTACATTTTTTTAGAGAAGAGAAAGTTTGTGTCATCCTTACATTTAGCATGCGTTACTCCATACATGTGTTAAATTTTGATTAAATGAACATCGAGTATTCAACTGTCGTGTTCAATCATGTTCAGCAATGTCAATTATCGTTTGACCAAATTACCCATAAGCCATAACCTAGCTAGAACATATCATTCACTCTCCTTGTGTAATATGTAGTGTTGTATTTTCAACATTACAATGCTCTAATTAAGCACACCACCCGTATCGTTGAGTTTTTTTTTGCCTTATCTTGTGCACTTCATAACCCATACTCTGTTTTGCGTTCATGTCCGTCCTGTCGTGGCGTGCCGTGCCCGTGCCTCGTACCTCCCATTGTCAAGTAGTCTAGGCGAGTAGTGAGTTATATTGTCGCTCTCCGAAATGTGATCAAATTAACACTAGGTATCCTTCAATCATAAGAATTACTCACATCACATAAAGAATCACAACACAATATCCACTTCATTTCTTATCACTAACTAATCATCACCTCGATTCCATTGATTTCTTCAATCATCATCTCTAATCTTCAAAGATCCACCATTCAACGAGGTAAGGTATTTTCATTTCTCATAATCATCTTCAATCATAATGTTGATATCTAATTTAATTGATTTGATTTCACGATTCAGGTTGATATAATTTGTTGCTCTGACATTGAGAGTTGAACGATGAATTTTCTGCTGCGGCAAAGCCCTAGCGCGCCGCAGACCACCCCTTCCACCGCAACCAACGACGAACTCGATCAACTCCCGCCAGTTTCGCCGTGGTTGAAGAAAACACCTTCGCAAGGTGTTACCACATTAGAAGTTAATTGCGGAAGATAAATCGTCGCTTTTTCTCCAGTTATTATTCGTCGATAGTAATCGTGATTCGTTGTTAGTGAAATGGCGATTTGAGCTCTACTACTATTAGGATTTTGCTCCTTGATGATAATGTCGATGTTAGGGAAGATGAAGGTGGATCACAATTCCTTTCAGTACGTTCAATTCCCTATTGCATTTATTTATTTTAATTTTGAATGTGATTTTGAGTTTTATGTTATTGTTGGAAGATCTTTGATTTGAGTATGTTTTGGAATTGTTGCAAAAAGATTAATTAATTACACTTTGACAGATTTCTAATTATGTTAATGTAGTATGTTGTGGTAATTCATTTGAGTTATATGATCTGGAATTGTTGAACTGTACCTCGAGCTAATCTGAAACTGATTCTCTATTCTTAAGGCTCTGCGGGTTATTGATGAGTGTGATGTTGTATTTGGAATTGAATTCGAAGTGTGCAAGAGCTAGTGTGCTGGAAATGACTAGCAACAACAAGGGTTTGGAAGGTGAATTATGGAACCCCATGTATTCAATCATTGGATAATCATTGACGAAATTGACTGCTTCATACAATTAGGAGATAGATCACTCTTACATGTGAGTTGGAATGCATCACATCATAATAGTTTGTCTACATACAATTTACGAAGCTGAAATTCCTTGTAAAAGTGTAGGTCTTTTAACAATCTTGGAAAAGATTTGGCAAAATCACACATATAATAGCATAAAGTCTCTGGAAATATGAAAGTAGAATGCTTTTTAGATAGATGTAAAATTTAGTGTGTCTAGTGCTCAATTTCCCTAGAATTTAAGGTTGCATATTTTTGGTGAAAATTGAGAGTTTTCCATTGGATTCTGAACATGGATTTTATTTTCCATCTCCGGTTTGTTTTTGCTGCTTCAACCATTTATTATGTTCCAAAAGCAGGACCCATATGAGTCTTGCAATTCTGTTTATACTCCGTACTTCAATGATATTCTGATGGCTTATTCCATATCAAACACCAATTGTCATCTTGAAGCTATTATGAATTTTTCTTTCATTTGCTATTGCATATATAGTTGAATATTCGAATGTAGCTTGTCTAAAATGCTTGTGCCTTTTTTTCCATTTGTGATGTAGAATATATAAGGTTCAATGTTTATATTGGTCCTAATATTGATGCAATTGCAGAAAAAATTCCTGATGATTGGAGTAGTGCTCCAGATGTAATTGGTTCCATCCTCTAGATCGTTCTTTTGTTTTTCCAGGTACCATCTTCTTTGTTTTAATTTCTTTGTATCACTACTTTAAGTAATGCATTTATATTGGTTGCACAAACTTTTTGCTGATTTAACCCCAACCTGACGGGAACAGGTTCATATTGTAGCATGTTTGTCTGCATCCAAACAAGAGACTGAAATTATAACTCCATTTAAACTTGCTGCTGTGATGAGTAAAAATGGCTTTGGACAAGGTGCCAAGGTCCAAAATGGAAATATTGCAGATCAAGATTCACTTTCTGGCGAGCCAGTTCAGCTTGATGATAACCTAGATGCTAAGAGTGRGAATAAGCAGGGAATAGATGTATCTGCTAGTGAGTCTTACCTTAGAATGGAGGATCATAGAAAACAAACACAAACATTGCTGCAGAGATTTAAGGACTCACATTTTTTTGTGCGAATAGCTGAGTCAGGAGAGCATYTATGGTCAGATAGAAGCTCAGTAGAAGCACCTGAAACAATAGATGACGCTGATAGTATGGATAACAATAAATCTACTGGATCAAGAAACTCGTTAAGTGCATTGATTGATAGTGGAAGGTTTGATGCCCGTGTTTCTGGTGGTGTGGCAAGAAATTCTGTTCAGTGTTGTTCCCTTGCTAATGGAGACATAGTGGTATGTTTCAAACAATCCTATGGCATTTGCAYGTCATTATGTCATTAGCAATATTCCATATATCGCATCTTCTACCCCGAATTAAGTGTTACATTTGACCAAAAAAAAAAGAAGAAAAAAAAATCTCACATTTTTTGTCAAATGAATGCACTTGAATTAAGGAGTACAAAGATTCTAATGCATTGTCCTTAGGTTGTTAACTTTCAGGCACATTGTAAATCCTACTTTCTAAGGTGTGAGGAACATGTGGCATGTCATGTTACAATTTTTGTATATGCTTAACATTAAAAATTTGTTGATGTATTTTTTATGCTGTGTTAATGTTGATAAAATTTTAACAATATGAATGAGGTAAATCCTATGGGAATGGCCCTTTTTAAGAAATTATATAGGAAAATGTTGTCTATGGRCAACTCTTATGATCATATTGTATTGCAGATTATGTTTCTGGGCCTTTAAGTAATTCTGATAATACAATAATTGATTTTGCCATTACATTTTTTAGGATATATTGTTTTCATTGTTGGTACTTGGTAGGCTATCTTAGGGCATTGCTTTGTTGAAGTTGAGTTGTTACGAGAATTTTTATCAGTAGTTTCCAAGCTGAGAATTAGCAAGGTTTGTGATTGACTATTAAATCTATCTTTTTTGAAAAAGGTCAATCTTCTACATTCATTTTTTATCATGTACAATGGACTAATAGTATCGTCCTTTGCACACCCCTYGACCTTCTTTTTTTCATTAGAAGACTTATACTATAATTGAAAATTCTTACATTTTTAGGTAGGCTATTCTTAATTACCAAGAGATATGGTTTGTACAGATTTTATTTTGATTGAACAAAGAAAATTTGCAAATGTGAGCTCTTTGGACCCGAGGACAATATGAGATTGAGATAGAGATAAACGTGTGAAGCATTTGTTGATGTACTCCAATGGCAAATTATACAAGAAGCACGAGTGTGAAACACAGTATGCAATAGAATATGCCTCATTCAGGATGGGATGTATTGGAAAAAGAAGTAGGAATACAATAATGAATGGGAACTTTGCCAACACATCTTGTAAACTTAAATGTTGTGTCATATTTATCAAAAACAAATTAAAAAACGAGCTGCTTTAGAACTCTCTGAGTGAAGTTATGGTCTCCCAAGGTGAATTTAGTCATGCTGAACACTCTTGAACCAAGGTTTATTGATAGGAAGGCCATTAGCATTATTTCATGTAGCTGGCTCTAAGTAGGATATATTTCCTAATCCCTTGTGTGTCCTGCTGCTATGATACGTATTTGGAATTTGAGTTGCAAAAGTGTGTATGCTTTCTCATCTGTTTTGGCTTTTAGTTATTTTTCTTATTCTTATCTCACTTATTTTTCTTATCCCATTCTTGTTTGGAAGGATGCAGGTTCTTTTACAAGTGAATGTTGTGATTCTTTGAAAGATCCTATACTAGAAATTCTTCAATTTGAAAACATCATGATAGATCCATGGCTTTAGAAAGTGATGTACCTGACAGAGAAGAACATAGTCCCGGTGAGGAATTATTAAAATGGTGCTTCCTTTAGATAACTCTCTTCTTCCTAAATCGAGCTGTATCCCCATCATTACTTAATGCTTCCATAAAACAAGCTTTTCTGCTTCAAGTGGTTCTCAGCTTTGTCTCACTTTAGAAGTTACTCATGTCATCACTACCCAAAATAGTCCATCTGGCGGATCACCATCTGTTTCTTCTTCTTCTTCTCCAAAACTATTTTGAGGTAGAGGATTGGAATCGTTTTGCGTCCAAAGTCCATGAGACTCCAAGAATTGGAAGCCAGGGTTTGCTTTCCTTTCGTGGAGTTCCCTGGAACCAGAAAGATTCTCTGTTTTTGTGGACTGGGAGATTTACATACCTGGCAGAAGATGGAGAAAGCAACTTGAAATTATTCAACCTGTTGAAATCCACTCATTTGCTGCAAATTGCAAACAGATGACCTTCTTTTGTTCAGATAAAGGTGTGAAGTCAAAGTTAGCCATCTGCTATCTTTTTCTTAATGGGTTTTCTTAGAGCTGTTTTAATTGCAGATTTGGCTCTAAACTGTGCTTCAATAACTTGCAGAACGGTGTCCACCCATGTTCAGATATTGTTTGTATACATTGATGCTATAACTATTGTCTCTGAGAGGCTTCAAAGGCGGGTACCCTTTGTCTGTTCCTATTGCATGTATTGAAGCTGGAATGACCTAATCTGCAAATTTGGCCCTAAGGTTGTTCTTATCATTAAGCTTGTTCAGTATTGGTTGTTTTGGTAATTAAATCTCCATGCGTTTTTTATTTGTTTTTTTTGTTCACTTTTTCCTAGGAATGGGATGTTAGGGACTTCATTAAAGAATTTTAGGGCTATGGAAACATTTCATCCTTCAAAGTGCAATTTTACGTCTTGTAATCTTCTAGCGGGGTTAGAATGTAGGATTGCACTCAACTTGACTCCTCAAAGATTATTTCCTACTTTTGTGTGATTTAGAGGTAGACTAAGTTTTGAGCCCCTTCTAACATCAGGAGTCGTTCCTTTTATTGTCTTTTGTTCAGTCTCATCTCTTTTGTTGGTAGACGTTTTATACTTGCTTCTTGAATTGGAACTACTGTTGCAGGCTCTTTGAGGGGTGTGGTTTAATTTGTGTGTCTATTGGGGGGCAGTATGGCTGTCAACTAAGCTATAATTAAGGCAGGAGAGTTTAGCCATTGTTAAAAGTCCATCTATAAATATAGTTTATGTCCATGACCCAGAAGCTAGGGTCTGAGATATTAGCTATAAAACGTTGAGATCATATCAGTATAGGTCGTATAGAACTTACTGATTTTGTGCACTTATGATCATCTTTTAAGATTATTCTCCTACTTTTGTGTAGCTTTAGACGTAAACTAAGTTTGATAACCACGACATGCCCATTACATGTTTATCAATACAAGTACTCTTTACTGCTAATGTCAACAGTTCCTTTAGGAGGTTTACACTTTGGTTGATGTGTTAAATAGTGATTTGTTTAGAAACAATTATTTTGCAGCCTCAATTTTGCAGATTTCCTGTAGTTTAACCATCTTGTTACTCATTGACAGAATGTTGTGTCTCCAGCCATAGCACTTAAGGCTTGTTCAATTTTTTAATTCAGTTGGTTTCCCTTTATATGTTGATATGACTTCCTCGTTTCAAATCATTTGTCCTCCTATCAATTTTGGGTTTGTCAAATGGATTGTACTATTCAATTATCATAATGTTTTTCATTAATTTTACTGCTCTGCTTCATTTGAGCTTTCTCTTCCTCTGTTTTCTGGTTTTTCGGTTTACACGTGTATGTATATTTTGTGCTGTAATAATCTGCATTATACTCTAACCCTTCACTTTCTTGTTTCCATGTTTCTTTTTTAAAATTGAACGTTTTATGAGCTAAAGCTTTTATTTCCTTCAATAAAAAATGAACTAAAGCTTTTACAGTAAGTCAGTGGGTTGTTGGCTGCTATTTTGCCTGCGTAAAATAGAACTATATTGAAGTCATATGTGGTTGTGCCAGCTATTAATTGTTCTGAACCTATCTCATTGCAGGAGAGGTGAAGAGCACTCTTTTATCCTCAAGCCAGCTATATCCGCCTTAAARAAGTCTAAGATACCTGATGATAAAATCATTAAATCGCATTCAAAAGCTGGAARCAAGACAACAAGTGTTCGGCTGTCTGCAGTAGATGTTGAAGATACGAAGGATATATCTGCTTCTCATAAGTATGCTATATTAGTATCATGTCGCTGTAACTACTCTGGTAATCCTTGTCAGTCTTTGAACTTTTCAATTTGATTCTATAAGCTAATAGAACTGTGATTGAGGACTCTTAAATTATCTATAGAATCAAGACTATTTTTCAAGAAACCCACTGAATGGCGACCAAGCATCTCAAGGGACTTCATGATATCAGTTGCATCTCAAACATCAAATCAAACACTGGATTTTACCGGTGAAGTCTCTCAGCTGCCGGTTCAGGTTTCTTGCTAACACCCCCTGTAAAGAGTACTAATTCTCTCCAATAAAATTGCATGGTCTAATGTTTTTTTCTTTGTGTAGGTGTTAACTCTTCAAGCATCAAACCTCACGTCTGAAGATCTTAGCTTGACAATACTTGCTCCAGCATCATTTACACCTCCTCCTTCAGTGTTGTCTCTAAATTCCACACCGTCATCACCATTGAGCCCATACAACGGGTTTGGCACAACCCGAGGATTAGCTACTGTAACCCGTCTTGCGGAGAATCAAGTAGATAGTGGTTCCCAGTCTCTTTCTTCTGATCAGCAGGCTGTTCCAGTTGCTGATGTCATTCCAACAACTGCTTTGAGCTGTACTCATTTGTGGTTGCATAGCAGGATTCCATTGGGGTACTTGCCATAGCCTATCATTGTTCTTTTAGTGACCTTYCTTTTAGTGTAGTAGTATGTTTT
This sequence comes from Bassia scoparia, assembly GCA_008642245.1. Taxonomy (NCBI): domain Eukaryota; kingdom Viridiplantae; phylum Streptophyta; class Magnoliopsida; order Caryophyllales; family Amaranthaceae; genus Bassia; species Bassia scoparia. Next base: position 55,342 of record SNQN01002464.1, on the reverse strand, counting down.
TGATCACGCTGGTTTTCTCTGGTGTTATCAGATGTGTTCCTTCTCAATCAACTGCCAAGATCAAGCTTGAGCTGCTTCCATTGACAGATGGCATAATTACACTTGATACTTTGCAGATTTATGTTAAGGAGAAAGGTAACTTTTTATATATRATTATTGAGTCTACCTCTAAACTTGAAGCTGCTGTCAWATCTTTTCATTGGTATTGCAAATCTCATATCTTTTGGCTCGTTTGAAATTTCTTCATGTCATGTACAGAGAAATTTTGTTTYTATGCATGTTGCAAAGCGAGCTTTGTCCACTTAAGTATGAGAAGTTGCATAAATGACAGGGCCTTTCACTGATGCACACGTTAACACATCGCTTTCAGATGTATATAATTTYCTCTAGGGGGTTTAATGACTATCTGCTCTTTCCCCATCCCCCAAAAGGGGGAAAAAACATTCCCACTGTTATCTCTATTGTTAATCTTCATAATATGTCCTCAATAAGGCTCTTGGGCAACTTCCTTATTAGAGTTTTGATATTTCTAGAAATGATTTTGACATCAAACATCACATTTTGTGGTTGCACTCAGTGAACCGCGAAGATTTGTAGACCTTAAAAAAGATGGTGGTTTGGTCATTAATAATGTTGTGGACTTGTGGTTGTTTTGGCTTAAAGTGATTCATCAAAAGTAGGAAATGAGTTCTTCAAGTGATGTATATTTTGGTTGCTTGTATTGTAGGTAAATTGTTTTCTTAGATATTTGTTTGCTTGGTATGGATTCTTTAGTCCATCTGGGAATACATCTTCTGAAATTTATGTTCTTTGACACTCTTAATCGCGGTTATGGTGACATTATTTATCAGCTTCACAAATTCATGACTGTTATGGGTCTGTTAAAGCTTAAATTGAATTTTATCTTGAGTAGCTAATTCTGACCTTCAACTAGGTAAATTTGAGAAGCAGTTCCTGCAAGTTGATACCTTTCCTGTGGCTCCTGTCTGAATAAATCTTCCCACTATAACAAAATAGAAAAATCTTTTATGGTCCTTCTAATGTATATGTTTCATGCTCGTAATGTGAATGTGGTCAGTAGCTTTGGTCCTTCTGGCCTGGCCCTGGAGTATCTACAAATTTCTACTGGTTCTCACAATGTCTTTGTTGAAGGCCAGTCCATTCCAGAAATTCGTCCATTACTCCATTCTTCAAAAGTTCATGGGTGTTTGTGTTTTAACTCACGAAATCAGGAAATGACTGTGAACTCTCTTATAACTATTGCAAATGTTGCCTCAAATTGTTTTGGTGGGAAGAAATCTTTTCTATTCATTTTGGCAATGCTCCTTTAGTATCTTGGACACTCTTTCTACAACACGGAAAGATGCCTCCGTTTTTGTGTTTTTTTTGTTACACCTCGACTTTTGCACTATTCATCAACTTCATTTAACCAACAATAACTATTTATATAGGATTTTTTGGATATACCACCTTTTAGTTACCTTTTTTAAAATTCCACCTTTTGTTTTTTTTTTTTTTTTAAATTCCCACTTATAGTTCATTTTCTTAATATTCCACCTCTACGGATTAATTAACAGAATTGTTAACTTGTGGGTCCCACTTGTTTTTATCATGAAGTCAACCATTTCTTTCCCTTTGACCCGATACATCTTCCCTCCTCTGCTTTGTTATCCATCATCGTCTGCAATTAAAAACAGAGTACAACCTCCTTGAAACCTTCTTATTTCCTTGCAATGAGTAAATACATCAACTATTATTTTCGCTTCGTTTTCACATCACTTTCTTCTCTTGATCTTATAAGAACAATCCTTCGATTAACACGACTCTTTCTCATGGAAGAAATCCAGCTATTTCAATGGCAAGAACAATTAAGATCACAGAAAATCAATCCTAGTATCTTTGCAGCACTATCATTCTTCACTTCCATTGCTGGGTGCATAGCTCTTCCTTTCGCTATCGCCGTGTTGTCTCTCAGGCATTACCCCGCTCTTTCGCCCTCCTTCCACCACTATGGCGCCTCCACGCATCTTCCACGCCGCGGCTTCCCCCCTCGTCCGAGTTCATTTGCATCTAAACACTAAATTAATAGTTCAACTGCCATCTAAATCCCTAATATAATAGTTCAATTGCAAATTTGCAATTAAAAACCCTAAATTGTAATTTAAAGAAGATGAATATCAATTACCTGATTTCGTGGAGCATTTCGGATGTTTTTGGAGCCACAATGGAGGTTGCTAGTAGCATGTCGAAGAAGAAGGAGTGTTGAGCAAATGTGATATGTCGTGCAAAATATTAAGAAAACAAAACAAAGTGGGACCCACAACTTAACTTTCTGTTAACTATTCCGTTAAGAGGTGGAATATTTAGAGAAAATGGAACTATAGGTGGGAATGTTTAAAAAAAAAAAAAACAAAAGGTGGGAATTTTAAAAGAGGTAACTAAAAGGTTAGTATTATCCAAAAATCCATTTATATACTTCGTGTAAGGAAAATATAGTCATGTGAGATCTTGTTTGATTGTCTTGTTTTATATTTTAAATCTGTTATTTTTTATAAATTGGAATTATAACATCTTATAAAAAAAAAAAAAACGGAGGGAGTAATTTTGAGGAGCCATTGTAGAATTCTTTTGAACATTTTGAGATGGAAATGAACATTTATGTGGGAGACGTCACCCAGAAATTTTGCAGAAATTGTCATATTCCTGTCCAACATTATCCATCATTAATGTCTGTCCTAAAGTAGGAGGAATCAATCAATCAAAGCCTTAGCTCTATAAGTGGGTTTGGCTACATGAACAAAAAGTGATCATGCTAGGAATTTAAGATCGAGCTAATCTGCCACACAAATCACAAAAAGGGTCACCTTCCTCACTGATTGAATAGAAGGGAGTATCTTTCTGTAAGGATGGTTATCCTCACATCAGCATGAAATAGTTCATACATTCATCTTCCTTTGTCTCAGCTCGAAATCGTCAACATGCATCATTATCTTCTATTTATACTTCTCCTCCTTTTTTAGAAGTTACATTTTATTCTTTGCAGACTCCATTGCAATTTAAGGGTAGGACTGTAGGGAGAGGTGGAGAGAAAAAAATTAATGAGAAATTATTGGAAAAAAAAAGAAAGTTAATATCCAAATTCCTTATCAGGAAAGTTTACGTCTAAATAGAAACAGAGAAGTATTACATTAGATTTTCTTCACTTGTGGAGTTTAAGTGCAGAAAATATGAAACTTGGAATTTACATTTTGATGGTGTGGTTTTGATGGTCGGTTTAAGATTCTGAAAGTATATTGCATATCTCCATCTTTACTTCTCTAGTTGGTTTTCAGGTGGACTACTATTAATTTGTTTTGTTTTTACCTTGCATCAGGTTTAACTTATATCCTGAGCATTCTTGAAGATCAATGTACTTCTAGCATTGCTACTGCGGATCATCTAAAGACATCCGGTCTTGTTCTGATTCACTTCTTTGTGTGTATGTTCTCCTGAATGAACCTACTCCTGAACTAGAAGGTGTTGTACAATACAGGTTTTGTACATTTTTTAGGTGCTCATATTTATACCTCGGAACCGGAGACAGGTGTGCTGAGAGTCTGCATCTAAGCGCGCTCTTTGTATCAGTGTGATGGAAGTGTGCTTCTGTTATTCTGTTCATACCAATGCTATAACAGCATATCATAGAAATGGTTTCGGTTTTGCTGTTAATTGTATTATGTACAATACCATTGAGTGAGTGAAATCCTAATTAGTGATGCTAATTTTGAGTTTAGTACTGATATATCTGCGACATCATTGTACTTCTGTCTTTCTATCCGTCTCAGGCACATCTGCCGGCCACCTGGTGAATCCTGTCGATATTATTCTGAGTAAGTCACCTTGCTGTGCATGATAACGCGTATAAAATGCTTGTCTCAATGTTTTCCAATTTTCCGTGTAGGAGAGAGGAATTATTTACTCAACTCTACTAAGAGAGTGTATGTAGATATTTCACTGTAGGAGTATCTGAAACAGTGCATAATTAGAAATTAGAAGATTGTTTTCCCAAAAATTTAATGATGTTGCTTGTAATTAAAGCCTTTAATTAAGAAGGGGGAAGAGAAGAAGATGAATTAACAGATTATGTGTTGTCTGATGTTGCTTTTATGGTAAGAGTGGGGACTGGAAGAGAGCTTTGAGGGATTCTAAGTTAAAGAATATTCTTTGCTTCTTTGTTTGTAATTTTGGTTTGCTTCACTTTCCATAATTTTTTTAACTTGATTATATCAGAAGATGTGCAAGAAAGTTCCATAGTAGGTTTCTAGGTCATATAAATATTTACCATGATTGGGAATTGGGTCTCAATATGTATATATTTGGATGACCTTTTTTTATTTTATTTTTTTTTTAAAACCTAGCATATTTGACAATCTATTGTGTTTAGAATGTTTCCACAATTTTTTTTTAGAAGTACTTTGGAGAATTTTATTTGTCCAATCTTGTTTTTTGTTTGTTTTTTGAAAGGAAAGAGAGAAAGCTAATACGTTAAATCTATTCGTTGTGGATTTGAGGGTTTGTTTACTTTAACTTAATTTCAGTTCATTTTAGCTTTTAACTTAATTTCATTCTCTCATAAATAGTTTAGTTCATTTTCATTCAGTTCAGTTTAGTTGTTTTCAGCTAAATTAAATGAACCCTAAGAGAATCATTTATAAAAAAAAATTGGATATCGTAAAATTCGAATGGAGAATTGTGTGATAATTGGTTTTTTCCTATTGCATTTTTTCACGTTTATATGTTGACGTATTTTATATTTTGCTAATMTAATAAATGTACAGAATAATATGAGGAAAAAATGAGATAGGAAGCACCTAGTTATGTGTATCCAAGAGACCAATAGTACATGAAAATTAGTAATCTTGTACTTGTAGTAAGGTTTTCAAAGTTCTTGTTTTTAACCCCCCAAAAGAAAGTTGTTCTTGTTAGCATCAAAGGTTAGTACTCGGTAGTATACAGGATTACAGGCCCTAAGCAACTTCATCGTCACATAAACTATGACCTTTTTTTGTGTATTGTTTAGAGAGTCACAAAGTACGAGATGAGAATCGATCTCCGGATTCTTTTGGAATGGAGAGAAAAGCTTCAACTACTTGAGATATTCCTCAGTCTCATAAACTATTCCTAACAAATGACCCTTTTTCATATACTGTATAATTAATTAGTCACTAATAATAATCAGACTAAATTGAAAATAAATCGAAAAGAACACGGTTTAATTTAACAAGAGAGATTGTATGTTTAGATGAGTGTATGAACACATTAAAAATGGAAACCGTGTATCCTGAAGCAACAACAGTACAAATGTACAACCATTCATTATTTCAYTCACTCCAACTCTCCTACTATTAAATTACAGGGACTAATCACTAATGTCTAATACACAATCAAATACAAGTATATTCATAAATAATGATTAATAATACACAAACAAATACAAATATACAATACCCAGGAGAAAATACAGAAGGCAGAATGAGAGGTTAGGCTATTCAAGAATCCAACTGCCCGTTGGACATCTACCCGTTACTGTGTTCACAACAATCACATTGAGGAATCATGCCCTCTGATAAATACGAGTCATACTGTTGCTTCAGTTTTTTTTCTTTTCCTTTTCCTCTCTCTTCTATAGCGGTGTGAAATGTAATAATCAAGAGTTTAACCCCTCCTTGTTTATGGGCGTGTTCGGCGTAACGTTAATGTAGCCTTAGTAGTATTGCTCGGTTAAAATTTTTGACAACTACTACGTGTATCGCATACCGTTAATTGCTAGTTATGTCTAAGTCTATCACCTTTTCCAACTATGATATAACCGCGACTACTATATTACCCGAACACGCCTTTATATATCTTTTATTCGTTTTTAAGCAATCACGTGCAAAATCAAAGTTTATGGTTGAATCGGTAAGATATTACAGTTGAATTCATGTGAATTTCAAGAAAGCGTTAGTCTAGTTTTTTTTTGGCAAGGATTTGAAATCGACTAATTCAATTCAAAAAACCTGAGAAGGAGCGGTTTTTTAAACTTATTTTCTCCTAGTATTATAACCCTTTCTATAGTGTTTGTTGGTGCGGAAAAAAACACAAAATAAGGTAGATATGAAATGAATTTGTTGAAGCAACGTCTAAATATTCTTACGGAGTACAAATTAGCAATATCTCCATATTAAAAGGAAAAAAAAAGATTCACTTAGAAGTTTTGTGATCTTTTTGAAATTCCTCGTATATTAATTAAACGAATTATCTTCAGTTAAAGCAGGCTCATTGTTACCTAGTGTCCCTTTTGAGGGAAAACTTTGATGCGATAATTTCTTAATATTCACTTATCACTTAACAATGGACGAAAATACAATATCAAATTAATGCATCACCTTCTCTTCTTCCTTTTCGTAAACCATTTCCTTCCATCTTTCCAAGACCATGCATTTCTTTCTCCATTCATTCACGGGTAAAAAAAAAACCTTAAAGGGATTGTGAATTGGATAAAGATTTGCAATTGAATTATGCTGAATTACAGACCGTTAGTCTAGTTTGTTAGTTTTTTGTAAAATTGTAATAAACCAAAACCCAATTAAAAACCCGAACAGATCGCGTTGAAACCTATTTCTCCTAGTATGCTGACCGTTCTATAGGTTTGTGGTGGGAAAAACACAAAAATAAGGTAGATTTGTTGATGATTGTTGAACACTCATAATCTACGATTTAGTAATAATCCTTCTCAATGTATTAAATAAAAAAAAATATTCATCTTTAGTTTTGTGCATTCTTTTTGGAATTACTCGTTATAATATCAGTATAAACAACATATCTTAGTTAAGCTTTTTGAGCAAACCCTTGATGCAGAGCGAGCGCAATTCTAATATTGCCACTTTTATCACTTCGATGTGTTTTTACTTTTTTTTTTTTTTTTTTGTGCTATATGGAGTCAACAAGGGCAGGAGATATTTACAATGAGGAAATACGAGCATCGAAACTGCTGATCTCAAGGTCAAAAATGTGAGAGTTGGAACCACTACTCAAACCTCTTCCTTATTCACTTCGTTGATCTTTAATTAAACACCAACAAAGGTGACAGAAAGATGACTGCGCCCACAATATCTAATTTAAATTGCCCACCACCCACCTTTCTCTCCTCTTCCTCCTCCAAATGGTTACAAATCAATTTTTTCATGTGCCAGAATCTCCCTTCCCACAAAAGTCCTTATGTCATCCTTAACAATTCTCTCGCACTGAGTTCCACGTTCTAGCAGTAAAAATTATTCGTCATCGTCTGTAATTAGAATCTAACATCCTCTATAGGATGATGACTCCACCGTAATAACAACCAACGATTCTTTAATGTAACCCAGAGTAAATGCTAATAAAAGTTAAAAGTGTTAAACGAAAGAAAAGAGATAAGAAAAAATAGCAAGCCAAGGATATAAAACTGATAGAAGTAGAATAGTCCACAGAGTGTGGTAGAAAGAATTGTTGACTAACAATACGAAGTACTAAGTACTGTCGAGACCGCTAACGACTAATTAGGCATTAGCGATAACTCTGGGAACGTCTCTATCATTCAAATGATTTTTTAGCTTTATAATTTAGACTTATTTAGCTTCTCCCCGTTAGATTGTTTTCTACCTTTGTAGAATTGCACGTCAAATTAAGAAAAATAGTATTTAATACCATTATGTTAGTATTAACTTAAATTGTCATTGAGCCTTTTTTTTTTTAATTTAAATTTTTGCCCCAGACGATGTGTGCATATAAATATAAATATACACATAAGAATCTGTATTGTTATATTTAAACACATGATGTAATGACTCAGATTTGCACAGTTAGTTGAATCTTAATGTAAGAGAATTGAAAAAATGAAACAAGCAGAGTAAATAAGTAAAGGTCATGTTAAAAATTTATTATATATAAGCATATTCTAAATATTAGATTAAGTAAATATTGATGAAAAAGAGATAAGCAAGTTATCTATCTCTATCCTTAAAAGGAATTAATAAAAATGAAGGTTAAACACCAGAATATAATAAGAGAACAGAAAAAACGCGACTACTGACAGATGTTTGAGAATACACCCAGTTGTACAACATATACCAGAGCGTTCAGTTACGATATAATATATTTTTTGTGCGCATATGATTTAATCTAAATTATGAATGCACTATAACACAAGTTGAAGTCACTAAAGAATTAATGACCCTTTGTTACAATTCCTACGAAACATTGTTAAAGTATAAAGGGTCGAGAAAATTTACCTATTATTAGAACCAAAGCAATTGGCCCATGATACAAAAAAATGAGATATGTTTATTCATAAGTTACTATAGAAAAAATGAGTAATACCCTTTCTTATTGATTAATTTTCACCTTTATACAACCAATACCACGCTTTAAAACACTTTTCAACTCTGCGAACAATACATGAACTTATTTACATAAAAAACTCTCACCAATCACTATGACGATATGAGGACCCATATTTCCGAAAAAGCTAACTAGTAGTTTTGGCACGTGAGATAAAATTAAAGCGTTAAGATTACTCGCATGTAGATTAATTTTTTTTTAATCAAAAACCCTTATTCAGAAGTCTCTCCCTTGGAAACCTACCGTACCTCAATAAAAACATCATAGTTTGGGCCAAGTAATAAGTAATGAAATTACTGGCGTTCCAAATGGCGAGATTGTAAATAAATAGAGTTTAATATATATATATTAATAGTGGTTTGTTTCATTAGGAAAAAAGAGATTAAATTATGTTGAATGCAGTATGACGTGTCTTACAGCGATGTCCTTTCTACTGAGTGACTATGTCAGTTCGTATGTGGAGTGCGAAGAATGAGACGTGAGAGTTGACCCTTACCTAAAAGAGATGATACGATTGAGAAAAAATCACCCAAACCTCCACTCTATGTCCAATCTATCGTAGATTACAGTTTTAATGCAAATTGTAAATAACAAGATTCCCAATTTATCCGGAAAAAAATGACTATAATAGGGTTGACCCCTACTTATTTATAATACTTCAATTATCTAATAATGTATATCGTATAAACTTTGTATTTGACCAGTTGTGTATTACCCCTAGTAGATTGAGCCTCCCCCTCTTGTAAATTCTTGCCCATATAGAGGAATTTTCTGAAGGTGAATGATAGACCAAGTCAGAATATTGGAGTTCGTACATTTGTAACTTTGTCTGCTCAGATACACGGTTCCATTTATTAATGGTTCTACACTCATCTAAACATACAATTCTCTTGTTAAATTAAACCGATGTTCTTTTTTCGTTTTATTCCAATTTAGCTGATTATATTAGTGACTAATTATTATACAGTTATATGAAAAGGGTTCATGTATATGGAATAGTATGAGATGTGATTCTGCTGAATGTGAGGAAATGAAATCATATCTAAGTAGTATAAACTTTTCTTCTCCTATTCCAAAAGAATCCGTGGAGATCATATTCCGCTCTCAAATCTTATTCGATCGTACTATTAAAAATCTCATCTGTCTAACACAACAAGTTAGACACATAATAAAACATCACAAGGTCATGAGTTTTATTGTGTACGATGAAGTTGGCGATTAGGCCTTTTGATTTTATAATTCCCCATG